>JBBPRQ010000100.1:0-69716 GCA_038093095.1 Boletus insuetus
TTCTAATGACCTTGTTATTGGTCCTCTTCTGAATCATAGAGGGTAGGCTGCAATTTCTAGTATGTTGGTGGCTGAAGTGATGCTGATCATTTCATGTCCACTCTTGATCCTGCTCTGGCAATCATAGCTTGTGAGTTGTGCATTCTGGCATGTTGGTGGCTGAGGTGATGTTAATCATTTTATGTCCACTCTTGATCCTGCTCTGGCAATCATAGGCAGTGAGTTATCCATTTTGGTGGCTGAGGTGATGCTGATCATTCCATGACCACTCTTGATCCTGCTCTGGCTATTATAGCGAGTGAGTTGTGGATTCTGGCATGTTGGTGGCTGAGGTGATGCTGATCATTTCATGTTCACTCTTCATCATGCTCTGGCTATCATAGTTTGTGAGTTGTGGATTCTGGCATGTTGGTGACTGAGGTGATGCTGATTTCATTCTGCTCTGGCAATCATAGGGAGTGAGTTGTGCACTCTGGCATGTTGATGGCTGAGGTAATGCTAATCATCTTCATTCTGCTCTGGCAATCATAGGCAGTGGGTTGTTCATTCTGGCATGTTGGTGGCTGAGGTGATACTGATCATTTCATGTCTACTCTTCATCCTGCTCTGGCTATCATAGTTTGTGAGTTGTGCATTTTGGCATGTTGATGACTGAGGTGATGCTAATCATTTCATGTACACTCTCCATCCTGCTCTGGCAATCATAGCTTGTGAGTTGTGCATTCTGGCATGCTGGTGGCTGAGATGATGCCAATCATCTTATATCTACTCTTCATCCTGCTCTGGCAATCATAGGGAGTGAGTTGTGCATTCTGGCATATTGGTGGCTGAGGTGATGCTGATCATTCCTTGTCCACTCTTCATTTTCATCCTGCTCTGGCAATCATAGGGAGTGAGTTGTGGATTCTGGCATGTTGGTGGCTGAGGTGATGCTGATCATTTCATGTCCACTCTTCATGGTGCTCTGGAAATCATAGCTTGTGAGTTGTGCATTCTGGCATGTTGGTGTCTGATCATTTCTTGTCCACTCTTCATCCTGCTCTGGCAATCATAGGCAGTAAGTTGTCCATTTTGGTGGCTGAGGTGATGCTGATCATTTTATGTCTACTGTTCATCCTGTTCTGGCAATCATAGGAAGTGAGTTTTGTTTTGTAGCTCAAATCTTATTCATAAGATGTTGCCTAAATTTATATTTGTTTTTAACTGATAGAATGTAAGTGACAATTAGTTTTATCTCTATTTTACTCTCATTGTTGTTAAATTTACTATATAGCTGGTATGTCTTCTTATACATGGATGTAATACTGACTGTTTCAATAGGATGTAAGTCTCATGTTTAGTTATATTTATAATACCATAACAACTACATGTATTATTATCTAGCAGGTAAGACTTTTGAATTTTGTTGCCTTTTTACTCACAGAATTTTAGGAGGTCTGTTTCTATATCAAAATATGCCACCATTTATTGACCACATGGTCTTATCATTGTAGTTGCTCAACAAGCATAGGGTATGTAATGTTCTTTCAACATAATGTCTTAATATAATGTTTTATTTAATAGATTGATTTTACTACCAGTGCCACTGAGGCTCTGAAGTCACACAATTAGGCAGGTTTGCATATATTGACTTGTAGGTGTAACGCTCGCCCATAATGCTAACAATGTTCACCCTCACAATGCCGACAATACTCGAAAACCATTACCTTTTGTTTTCTTAAACTTTACTGAACCACTACAGAAACCCATCTAACATATTGTCTTCCAGCAGTCACGTGACCTCAGTCACATGATCAGTCACATGATCACATCACATGACCTTATCTCTTATCTCGGCTATGCACCTCATGGTTTACACATTGCATCCTCATGGTCACCTCATGCTTTTCCTCTTGACTCACTTTCCCTTATCGACCAATAGCAATAACCACTCTTATCTAGAGCCTATAGCAATAGTCCCTTTTATTGCCTCATGGTACCCAGTGACCATACTTTTAACTACTTATAGTTAGTATAGCCTTAGCATAGCTTGGTCTGTGCACGGTCTCTCTTAGTATATATAGTCGTACTTATAGTAGTACAGACCTTAGTCTTATTCACTTGTTCTTCTTCGAACATACTTCCCTGTTCTTCTTAGAACATACTTCCTTGTTCTTCTTAGAACATACTTCCTTGTTCTTTCCCCTTCATTGATATACATCCTCTGTTTCCTTTAGGATATCAAATCCTACTATTGGTTAGACTCACAACGTCACAAAGTCCCTCGTATAGTTCATAGTGGGACGAAGGGTCGTTACAGTAGGGCTCTAGCTTATAAAATCTCTAAGAGTAATCTCACCACATGGCAGCAGTATCTTCAAGCTAATGTTGGTGTGTTTTGATTATTTTATGTTATATATAATACATAATATCATTCAGAGACACTTCTTATATTAGAGCAATCTTTTTATCTTTCTCAGCAAGGAGATCCTGATGCAGTTTCCTCTGCTGCCCAGGAGTATGAGACATCAGACATATCCACTAAGGTGGATGTAGCCCTAAAGGATGTTTTCACTCACTATGGCACTGCATCCAAGAATGAAAAAGTGGATATGATCTGCAATATTATCACACAGAATCACATGGGTAAGTTGGCCATATGTATCAACATTCCACTGATTAACTTGGGGACTTTGCTTCAGAGAGGCCAGTGGCTAGATAAGGCACTGGTTGTATTTGGCTACAGTGTCAAACCATTCCTTCAGTAGTGGTGAACAGAATAAGGAAGGGGTGGAGACTTGAAAGTAAAGTGTTGTCACAAATCCTTCGAAATGCCTGTATATCTAGTGATTGTCTGTGTGGGGGATAAGAACATGCCTTCCAAAGAACGACTCGTAACGAGCATGTTTGAACGCGTTCGAACGTGAACTGAACATACCATTCGGTTCAGCATCCAGGAAAATCTTGGTTGAACCGGACCAAACCAAACCTGTCCATCACTAAGATTCGTCACGGTGATACTAACTGACGCTCCTTGAACGTCATCTAGAGCCCGTCTAGCGGAGCAACAAAAGGACGACGCTGATGCATCGTCTAGTACGCCACTCTCGGCGGCCTCTTAATGCATCCAGTGCACCATCAAGCAAGCTGGTTCTATCCGCCGGGTGGTTACGACCCTCTCCGGTCGCACTGGCAGTCTGGATCCCATGCGTTCTCTTCTGCCTTTACTTGTATGTCAGGTTTCAAACATGGAGCCATCTCAAATTTCCCAGCGAGCGCGTTCTGTTATTGAGTTGTCCGTGTCCCTTGGGTGATTTGGATTTGCAAACGCCTGTTCACTCTGGCAGAGTGTTATTCTCGCTGGTCCGCAAGGCGCGCCTCGGTAGTATTGAGTTGCACTTTGTGCACAAAGGTGCCTTCGACGTACGAGTATATTCGAGGGAACGCCCCGTAAGTATTGTCACTATGGTCACGGGATACAGCTAAAGTCTCCCGAGAATGTGACTGACCCTTGGTAATTAACTATATCGATGGTCCTCCGCTGCTACTATGATATGTCGCCTTCAATATCGTTGCCATTTCCTTGCGGGACTCCCACAGCGGTAGAATAATGCAGAACGTTCCGCTCGCAAAGGCCCAAATACTGTCATCGAGATTAATGAACCACCTCAAGGAAATCGGACGAGAAACAAACAGAACCTACATTGTGCAGGCGGTCCAAAAAGTATAAAACTTTCGACTAAATACATAGTGCGAGAAAAACATTGGCAAAGGCACTGACAGGATGTAAGCATGACAACATTCTAGTATGCAAAAACTCACCGATGATGATCACTATAGCCGCAAAAATAGTCGAGTAGATGAATGCCCTTTTGAAGACACGTTGAAGCGAGGCTATTCGTTGTTCTTCGTCTTTTGGTGCACTGGGAACACTCGAAAAGCCCTTCGGTTGTTTCTCGATGTCAGGAGGCGATCCCCTTTCCCTGGAGCTGTTTTCAGACTCTTGATCCATGTCATCCTTGGCCTGATTGTCCAACATTGCGATCGCGCGTGTCCCAGAAAAGTCATAGTCCGCTGGACCTGCGCAGACACTTGAGAAACATATGACTCTAGTTTGGCATCAAACTTACTCATCAGAGACACGGATACAGTAAATATTCCCGAAAAGAGAAGCCCTGTTAGTCCACTGCAAACCGCGGAATATGGTTCCGCCAGATTGGGGATATTAATTTGTCCTGTCACACTATATGAATGGACTGGATCGTGAAATAAACTTAAACGTACCGTATATCTTCAAGCAACCAATCATCCATGCTAGCATCCCTAGAATGCCTCCGCCTATCGCCCCACAGAACACACCTGCACGCGTTAATTTAGACCATGAGATCGTGAGTGTGATCGGTATGACCGCAGGGCTGAGGACTACCCCCCTGGAGCAATTTAGCTACGCCCGCGAGGCATGAGAGCAGTCTTACTGTACATAGTAAAGCTGCATGGGAGCCGTCAGCGTGATTCGGTCGAACTAACAGAAATCCCACCCATCCTAAGTTGATATTTCCGGCATTAAGCTGGGACGTGCATCAACGAGATCTCTGCATAATCGAAGATTACAACTTACAATGGAAGCCCAGCAGCCCATCCAAACAGCCCAAAAGCAGATGAAATAATGGGATACTCTCACGATCTCTTCGCCCGTTGCATTCGGTCTGAAGTACGTTCGATATATACTGGCATAGGTCAGAATCAACAGAGAGTAAGGAAAAACAATGTTCAGGCACACACTCGTATGAGCTGCCGTCGACCAGCAATAATGAGCAACATGTACCACATTTCAAGGTTACCACACCCACAAAAGACTCGATACCCCAATGAGCTCAGAACTCGCAGCCGACGTGACTGCCATACTGGACAAGGTTGAGAATAACCCATTCATAGGACGTTTATTACTCACAAGACAGCGAGCAAAACAGCAATCGCACCTCCTTTTCCCATGAGCACAACTGCTGCTGCGGGGGCGGCTAGCCCTGCACTCGTCTGGGTTGGGGACAACGGGGAAGGATAAGTTGGAAAGTTTGGCTGCGAGAATAGTACTTGGCGTCAGTGTTGGGGAATACTATGTGCCACGCAGATCTCACATTATTAAGCAGAGCTCTCGCACTGAGACCGAGGCAGGAGGCAAACGCCCATGGCACTGCGAACCACGAAAGACCGCCGAGCATCTGTAACACGTTTTCTACTTCGATACATGACTAGAAAAAGGAAATATACACTCACATAAGCCTTTGTTGTTGATTCAGGCTGGCTCGCAATCGCCTGATGATGGATGATTCTCCACGTTTGTACAGGATCCGCAGAAAATCAATTTTCACTTACTCTTTGCCAATACCCTGCATGCGTCTTGTCGGCCATATGTCCCAGGGTAGTGAAGTTCAGGCTCACCTTGGTCACAAAACACCCCAGCAAAGCCAGAGAGGATGGCTGCCGCACCAAACACGAGACCCTGATTGGATTTCATAGTGAGGTAGCTACCATCCTGATTACCCACCACCGGTGCGTCAGTTGCTGCTTGCTGCAACAAATCATACAGTTCCGAGACACTTCCAACGGCAGGTGAGGTCCCGCTACGGCATTATTCAGTCTCGTCTCAATCCAAGGAAAAGCATGGGACTGACTAAGCCCTGAAAATGAAGACATAGATGATAATAAAGAGAATGACGGTATGAGTCCAGTCACAGATGAATGTCGCACGCAAGCCTCCAAAGATTACGTATACCGCGATCCCGATAGGCAGCAAGAAACAAGCCGCGTTGACGTTCATCCCCGTTAGCGCATTGACTGTCGCCGCTCCTCCGACTGAAGAATGAGTTGAGAAACCGGGCGGACGCCGAGAAGCATGACACACTAACGGAGCAATGAACCGCAAGTGATCAAGATGCAGAGGAAAGCGTAAAACATGAAGAGGATATGACCACCCGTTCCAAACCGCGCCTTGACAACCTCTAGGAACGTATGCGCACCGTTCGCGTTCATCTTCACTTTGGATGCAATCATGCCAAACATGCAGACTTGGATAGTCCCACCAGCACCATACCACCTTCACAACGGCCAGATTTGGCATTTGGGATGCACCAAGAAGCAAGTATGGCTCACCACGGTCCACTGACACCTGTGTTGAGATGAGTGGCTGAATCTTGAGGAATACGGTGAAAGCTAACCAAATGTATACGCTGCCGTACTCGATTGGAGAAGGGTGGCACTCCATGTCCAGGCACTCACTCTGATGTCAGGGAGAAACTGCAAATTGAGAACGTGCGTTACTTGATGCAGAAATAAACCACCGACATTCCACAGCAAACTAGACCAGGCTAGACGACCAAATTCAGCGCTCGTATGTCTTGGGAGAAAACAACTAAGTAGACACCTTGATGCTCCTCGAAGCACTCTGCAGGGTATGAGTGACAACAACGAGTGATATGACAACTGTAAGACGTACAGTGAATTCCTCGGATGATGCAGGTGAGAATTTGAAGAATTTGCGTTGAAGCATCGTCAAAGTCACCATGATGAAAGCAAAGAAGAATCCGACCCCTGCATCTCGATCGAGGTAAGTTGACTGCGAGGAAATGGACAAACGTACCAACGACCACGCCATATCCGACGCTTTGGCCTGCAAGGTCACACCATCGACATGCGTTCGGGGTTAGCTTGGAGTAGCCACGCACTTAGAAGAGGCTTGAACTCGGAGTACCCTTGTACTCCGGACATTATGACAAGTAAAACCAATGACGGGAAAGGTGAGCGTGACTAGTAAGCGGATGGGCAAACAGCCACATATCTCGTCGAATTTAAGAATACGCCAGTGAGAGAAGATAAGGTAGAATGACGCGTGAGCCTGACAAACTGTTATTAATATGTACATGAATTGCAGCGTGTGGAATGCCCAGAGTGTGTGAATGGCAAGATAACGAGACACTTCTGAGAGGAGGCTGAGTCTGGCAAACGCTTGGTAACAAGGCGGACCTTGGAAACACCCACGACCGGGGTACATTCCCAGGTTCCCAGCCATTCCCTGCGTTCAAAGTCTCACTGGAAAAATAAGCTTGGTGGCTAGAAACAATTTATTTTCGTTGAAGATGAGCAACTTGCAGGAACCGTACTCGGTCTAACACGGAGCAACACATTATATTACAGAAATTTAATGAGCCGTTGGATGAAGATCTCCCTGGAGATCTCGGTTTAAAACGACGTGATCATGATTAAGAAAATGGGCCAGAAAGTGGCCCCCACTTCACACTGTCATGAGTGTGGTGGACCGGTCAGCGACCAAGAACATCTCCACCTCCGTGGTCTTCCAAGTTCCCTGCCATGGTATTCATCATGCAAGAAGCCTGTGATAACTGAACCCGCTTGGACTGTTTAAGCCCACCTGATGTGCAGAAAAGATTCATCTACCCTCTCCACCCTGTTCATCGTTCTCGATTCTATCGGACATCTGCAAACTCGCCAGTGGAGTTGTGAACAAGCCTGAATCGTCGTCGTGTGTCGTCCCCCCACGCCCAACATACGCTCTCGCGTTCAAGTTGGCAAGAAGGGTGTTACAGTAGACCGAGCATTGTGGAATAACAAATGCAGTGTAGATCAAATTTGATGGGAAGAGATGTAGCTATTGTATTTGGATGAGGAGGTATCGCAGACAAGCGTGCTGGTGAAAGATGACGCGCACCAAGATGATGGTCAGGAGACAGAATATAGCCGTCCAGGTGCCTGTGTTCACCGCAAACACGATGAGGCGTTGCAAAAGGTGTGCCGTACTTGCGAACCAAAATTCATGATCAGATAACACGACAAGGATTCGTGCGCGCTTACTTTGCGAACTTAGTGGCGATCCGCTGGCGGACGAGTAAGAACGTCATGAAAACGGCGATTAGGACATCTATTCCAGCAGCAACAGAGAGACCCAAAGTGGCTAGGATCTGTGAAGCAGATGTTAAGGTTGCCGTTCGGAGGTTAAGGTGCCCTGAAGTATATGCCTACCACGAATGAACTGCTATTAAGAACCCTGACGTCAACGTGTATGCTGGAAACGAGTGAGAGGCATGGATAAGCGACTTCAAGTTGTAATCCGAGGAATAGAAACAAACGAACCCATTCGCACTATACAGTGCTTTCTTGACATAAACTAATTTTGTAATGATCAACATTTACTGGTGTGAATGCGACCAGTGACAACATACTGGTACAAGACACTGATATTTAAAGAAGCCTAGTTAGATTTCTGCACCCCAGCGTTTATAAACTCTCACCAAACTCGACGAGCACTACGACAACCTAAGTCCCGGGGTTGAAGCAAAACTGGAACTGCTCAAATGGA
This sequence comes from Boletus insuetus, assembly GCA_038093095.1. Taxonomy (NCBI): domain Eukaryota; kingdom Fungi; phylum Basidiomycota; class Agaricomycetes; order Boletales; family Boletaceae; genus Boletus; species Boletus insuetus. The sequence continues at coordinate 8,351 of JBBPRQ010000100.1, forward strand.
CACTCCTTACCCATATAAGTGGCAATATAATTTTCTTCCCGCTAACTGAGCAGCTATGAGTAAATGGGAAAAGGACTCTGACGTCGAGACACACAAACGTAGATTCGATAGAGGAGAAAGCCTTGTGTTAGTGCCGCCACTAGGGCCTGAAGATGTCAACACTCATTTAAAGAAGAAGAAAAAGTAGGTACCGCCACGAGGTTCTGCAGCTATAACTTGTCAATGGACCCTCTAGGGATGCCAAGTATGAGACTTACGATGAGTTCGCTGTGGAGAATGTCAACACATGGAGAGTGGGGTTTAAGCAACGACTCACGGAATCCCACTCGCAATTGGAAGTGGGCTTCTTAGGCTAACCATAATGTACTTATAAGCTATGATGCACAATATAATTCCGACATGCAAGTGCTGCATATGTCGAGAAACGAACCACCAGAAACACTCAGAGCTTCATGGATTGTATTGAGTGCCCTATCATGAGGTATTAGCTACGTCACAAACAGAGACGAGATAGGTATTAACCATTGTGTAGCTACCTGACAAGAGTGGCAGATTAAGTACCATTCTCGGCGTTCTCGCAAGGTGACTTACAAGAATCTTTATGCGCAGAGGATCGTTCTGATAGCTAGAACGAAGACATGGTGAGCTGCCGAGAGAGCACAAGAAACATGGTCCTGACTGGACATAATAGAAGAACCTGTCCCAGCAGTAAGATTGTTTTGCTCCGTCATTGCAATACATATACTTTGAATGAGCGGTACTCACGTTTGCATGCATGCGATGCCGTAAAATGCGGTCGACATGATGGTGCCAAAGAAGATCGAACCATATATTGAACCTAATGGTGGAGCAAGCGGGCTCGTCGACATGATTCGACTCTGCTTCAGTTAGCAGGAACCAGAAACTGTGGAAGAAACAGAGCGATCCAGTCCGTACTATATAAGTGCAGAATAATAACTGGTCGTGATGAGCCAACGCAATCGTTTAATTAAGCCCAGTGTTTCGAAGTGCTGCTGGCGACAGCCATCTGCCACACGCCATGAATAGAGTGATCCGAAGAATGCTGCATCTGCCACATGCATTAGTACTACACGAGGCCGTACATGGAGCCCCTGGCACTCCAAACGCTGGTTTGGAGGCATTCCATGGACGTGCCAACGGTGGCATTCGCACGGTAATAAAAGGTCACCAATTATGCCACTTACTGTTGGTTGATGACATGATAAGTGTTGCATGCTAGTTGACGACTGATTCTCCTCCACGAGCATGGGAGTCGGGGATTGGCATTTTTGACAGTCTGTGGATTCTGATCTTAGCACCCTGCGGACGAGGTCACAATGATATAGTTCGAAACCGTCGTCTGTGAATCATCGTCAGAACCAAGTCAAGACCATCGCTGGTTAGCCCAAGTTAACCGTACTAACTGCTTACAGTCTCCTTGATGGTACACCACCGCTTTACAACCCGTCCGAAACACTCGAGCGACAACAGGCACGAGTAAAAGGCCGAGGTGGATCATGATGCGTTCGTCGCTATATTAATTGCAACTCGAAGTGGCTCTCGGAACGGTCTCGGTGCATTTTCCTAGTTCAGGCCTCAAGGCCTCAGGACCGACCCAGTAGCATGCTGAGTCCTGGTACACCGCAAAGGGACGAACTGGGCGTTACGATTCGCGAAAAACGGATATTTATGTCCAAAAAAAAATACAAAGAAAAATGGCATGTCTCGGCAACAACCCCTCGCGGACGAACTGCTTTACTTTACTCTACTCATGTCCAATCAGACTTCACACTTGCTGAATTCCTGCGAAACCGCTATCGCCGCCAGGATGGTTGGGACGAACGCCCTCACCCTGGTATGAACCCTGGAACTATCAGAGACGCAATCGAGAAAGACAAGGTTACCAAGTGCGTGATGTATATTTATCGGAGCTATCTTGCTTATCTTCCGTTGATGGTATTTTTAGAATTCAACGAGGTATGTAACTGGTGGTGCATGGGCTTGGCCACTTCGCCTTTCCCGTTATCGGCTTTTCCTGTCATAATGTCCAGCGTTCAAGGGTATACCGAGTTCAGGCCTCTTCTAAGCATGTGGTTACTCAAACTAACCTTGAACGCTTCCTGACGTTGCTACCTTGCAGGCCAAAGTGTTGGGTATGGCGTGGTCGTTGGTACGTTTGTCCATTTCCTCGCAGGCAACTTACCTCGATCGAGATGCAGGAGTCGGGTTCTTCTTTGCTTTCGTCATGCTGACATTAACGACGCTCCAACGCAAATTCTTCAAATTCACCCCTGCATCATCCGAGGAATTCACTGTACGCCCCACGTTTATCATGTGTCGTCGTTACTCATTCATTCTGCAGAGCGCTTCCAGGAGCATCAAGGTGACTACTTAGTTGTATGTTCCAGAGACCTACGACCGATGAACTCGTTATTTTCCAGCCGGGTCTAGTTTGCTGTGGGATGTCTGTGTTGTTTCTACATCGAGTAGCACATCTGTTCTCATAACAAGGTTTCTCCGCGACATCAGAGTGAGTGCCTGGACGTGGAGTGCCACCCTGCTCCAATCGAGTACAGCGGCATATACTTTTGGTTGGTTTTACTATGTTCTTTGAGATCTGGTCACTCATCTTATGACAGGCGTCAGTGGACCATGGTGAGCCATACTTCTCTTGGCGCATCCGAAGTGTCAAATTTAGCCATTTTGAAGGTGGTATGCTGCTGGCGGGACTATTCAAGTCTGCATGTTCGGCATGGTTGCATCCAAAGTGAAGATGAACGCAAACGGTGCGCATACGTTCCTGGAAATAGCCAAGGTGCGGTTTGGAACACCCGGTCACATCCTCTTCACATTCTACGGCTTCCTCTGCATCCTGATAGTTTGCGGGTCATTGCTCCGTCAGTACACCGAACTTTTCGTCGTCTGAGCAGTCACTCATTCCATTGCTTAGTCGGAGGAGCGGCGACGGTCAATGCGTTGACAGGGATGAACATCAACGCGGCTTGTTTCTTGCTACCCGTCGGGATCGCAGTCTACGTGATATTTGGAGGCTTGCGTGCGACATTCATCTGTGACTGGAGTCATACCATCATTCTTTTCGTTATCATCTATATCTTCATTTTCAGGGCTTAGTCAGTTTCACACCTTTTCCTCGGACTCATATGACACTGATTTTCACTGCAGTGGAACGTCCCCTGCCGTCGGAAGTGTTTCGCAGCTGTACGATTTGTTGCAGCAAGCAGCGATTGACACTCCAGTAGTGGGTAATCAGGATGGTAGTTACCTCACTATGAAGTCCAATCAAGGTCTCGTGTTTGGTGCGGCGACCATTCTTTCTGGCTTTGCTGGAGTTTTTTGTGACCAAGGTGAGTCTGACCTTCGTTTGTTTGGGAAGCGTGGCCAACAAAATGCACATTTAGGGTACTGGCAAAGGGTAGGTAGATGTGATCTAAATCGTATGCAGCATAGAAAACAATTCATCGTCAGGCGATTGCGAGCCAACCTGAATCGACAACAAAGGCTTATGTGAGAGCAGAGTTCCAGTTGTTCTAGTCACATATCGAAGTAGCAAACGCATTTCAGATGTTGGGAGGCCTCTCTTGGTTCGCGGTACCTTGGGCCTTTGCCTCCTGTCTCGGTCTGAGTGCCAGGGCTCTCCTCAACAATGTGAGATTCACCTTGCCCCTGTGCTCCATCATTGACGCCAACTCCTATTCCCAGCCAAACTTTCCAACCTATCCTTTCCCATTGTCTCCGACTCAGACGAGCGCAGGGTTGGCTGCACCGGCAGCAGCTGTTGTTCTCATGGGAAAAGGAGGTGCGATCGCTGTCCTGCTCGTTGTGTTGTGAGTAAAAAATATCTCTTATGAACTGGTCTACTCACTTCTCGGCCAGCATGGCAGTCACCTCCGCTGCGAGTTCTGAACTCATAGGGGTGTCGAGTCTTTTGTGAGTGTAGTGTTCTTGAAACATTGTACATGCTGCTCACCATTTCCTGTACGCTGGCAGCTCATACGAGTATGAACCTGAACGCCTTGTATCTTTGCTTTCGGTTGATTCTGACTTGTACTAGCATTTATCGAACGTATATCAGACCAAAGGCAACAGGAGAAGAGATCGTGAGAGCATCCCATTATTTCATCTGCTTCTGGGCTGTCTGGATGGGCTGCTGGGCTTCCATTGTAAGTTGCTGTAATCTCCGAACCTGCAGAAGCCAATGTACGTTACATATAGCTTAACGCCGGAAACATCAATCTCGGATGGGTGAGATTCCAATTAGTGCTACCGAGATTCACTCTGATGGTCTTCTGTTCAGCTCTATTATATACAGTATGGCCGCCCCTATACCCCATGAGCGTAACTAAATCGTTTTAGGGGTGTAATTCTGAGCCCCGCGGTGATACCGATCGCACTTACGATCTCGTGGTCTAAACTAACGCGTGCGGGTGTATTCTGTGGGGCGATAGGCGGAGCCGTTCTAGGAATGCTAGCATGGATGATTGGTTGCTTGAAGATTTACGGTATGTTCGAATGATCACTTCAAGGTCCCGATCGTTCACCGGCGACAGGTCAAATTAACATTCCCAATCTCGCGGAACCGTATTCCGCTGTGTGCAGTGGACTGACCGGGCTTCTCTTCTCTGGAATACTCACGGTATCCGTGTCTCTGATGAGTAAGTTGAATGTCAAGCCAGAAGTATATGTTTTTGATGCGGTGGGACAGGTCCAGCGGACTATGACTTTTCTGAGACGCGCGCGATCTCCACGTTGGATGATCACGTCAGCGACCAACGAGTGCATGGGGAGTCTGAAAACAATTCAAATACAAGAGAAGCATCTCCTGACCTCGAGAAACAACCGAAGAAGGACTCGAGTGACTCAGATGCAGCCAAAGACGAAGAAGAGCAAATAGCCTCGCTCCAACGTGTCTTCAAAAAGGCATTCGTCTACTCGACAGTTTTTACGGCTATTGTGATTATCATTGGTGAGTTTTTCCATGATGCCAGAATGATTTCGCATCAACGTTTTGTCAGTACCTTTGCCGATGTTTTTCTCGCACTATGTGTTTAGTCGGGAGTTTTACACGTTCTGGACCGCCTGTTCGATGTACGTTCCTTTTGTTCATCGTCCACGTTGCGTGAAACGGTTCGTTGATCTTGCTGGCACAGTATCTGGGCTTTTGCGAGCGGAACGTTCTGCATTATCCTACCACTGTGGGAATCTCGCAAGGAAATGGCGAAGATCTTGAAGGCAGCGTATCTTAGTAGCACCGGAGCATCGACATGATCACGTTCCCACTGTCGGGGGGGATAAGGCTCCTCATGAGGTCGAAGCTGTACCGGAAGACAATAGGGACAATAGAGAAACGTCGTCCTGAGTGACTCTATTGTTTCTCACATTGCAGCAAGCGCCAACGTTTTTGGTTGTTCTTATTGTCTCTGGTCCGTGGTCCGGTATCTTTATGAGAGGGTGTCACTATATCAGGTAAGTATTGGGGGTCGACCTCCCTTATAAGGAAAGGCTCCACACAGCTTCAGATGATGGCATGACCTCCCACCCTGCTCTTTTGTTTTTGACCAACAGGGTCAGCATCCACCCAGAATGGAGCGTATTTATGACCCAGGCTCCGTACAGCCTAGCTATAGCCCGGTTGCAGGACACCCCACCTTACTCTCATCGTTCTACCATCACTCTCAGACATGGGTCCACTTTCCAATATCAGGGTACCAACTCATGGCGGTCCGACGACGCGCATACCCGTCGATGACCTACAACTACGTGTGCACATGTCCCGGGAGTCGGAAACGACCGCAACCCCTTCCCTAGACTCGAGAACGAGTAGTACATCCACACTACCCCCACCCCCATCCCCATCGCATCACTCGCCGAGACAAGTACACGACGATGCGCTGGGTGAGTTCTTTGGAGGAAGACGGGGTCACCGCACGCGGTCGCAATGCCGCGTACCCCCACCCTACTCGCCCGACTGGGACGGCGAAAAACTCCCTGGGTACACCTCATCCGATTTCGAGGTAGACACTGTCGCACGACACCTGTTCAAATACGGATTCTGTGCGTCGTGCTCTTTTTGCATCGAGTTATCCCTTTGCTTATGGTTACCACCTCGTTTGATTTAGTCTTTCCCCTCTTTTGGGCCATTGGCGTCTACTTTTTGTTCTCACCGATGCGTGTGACGGCGGATTGGCAGCCCGACAAGACCGAGGAGGAAAAAGCAAAGATGCTCACCGAGATGAAAGAGGCGGAAGTCAAGTGGGCCAAGCGATGTCTATGGGCTCTCCTCTCGTTTTTCGTCTGTCTCGTGATTCTCATTGTTGCAGTAGTGGTCTCGAGGCATTGAGGTGGCTGGACCCCCGAGTCTCTTTTGTTGTTGATCTGCTGATACTTGGGACGATGATAGAGTCGACACCCCTTTACGCTCCTTTGGTTCAAGAGTAAATTGTACGTTGTATCGTTGACATTTTTTTTCAAGCATTCCTTTTACTGCTACTTGCATTACTTATCTTGTATCTATCGACAACAACACCTGTTGTGTTCCCTGAGCTTAAGTGAATCAGTAACTCGGCCCTGGCACGTGACGTTCACTGAGACACCACGTTCCCGCTTGTACTTTGAGCCATACCATCGATCCCAATCAAACGGTCGTCTTGTGTACTCGCTGCTTTTGAAAGACTTGATCCTCTTAATCACCACCCACCTCAATTCCTCGAGGTTTGATTAGACCGCAGCTGCCAGTGAGAACATCAGTGCCACGATGGTCAATTGTAAGCAGGCATCCCGTACAAACGACGTTCTGAACCAAGCCCCCCATGACCACGTCTGCCACCAGTCGCCGAACTGAAAGCCAAGGCCGAGAAAGCCAAAGATGTGAGCGTCACCAAAGTGACCAACACGCGCGACCGGTACATCAGCGTACCGGCGTCCAAGGCGAACTGGGATCCCAACTGGAAACGGGCGCCTCCAGGGTCTGGTGCGTCTACCTCTGCGTCGACGGGTCGCCCGCCGCCTCCACCCCCTCCGTCGAGGTCTCGGCCTGACGTCATTGCGTCTGGCGCACTGCCTGTGGTTCCTCGTGGATCACGGCCGAGTGACGCCGAGGCGGACGATTCGGCTGTACCACCTCCTTTTATACCTCGTCCACCGCCCACGCGCCCTGCGAGCGGGTACCCACCTAGTCATCGGGTGACATCACAAGATGTGGTGGACAGGGAGATCGACTGGGCGAATCTGAGCGCAGAGGATAAAGAAGCGTTTTTCGAGTGGTTGGACGAGTTCTTTTCGCGGTACCTTGGGGTCGAGTTGGGTCCTAGAACGCGGAGAGCAGCGTCGTCGACCGTGCTTGCAACGCTGCTGCAGGATAAGATGCAGGTTACGAGAGCACCAGTAAGCACGTGCCCTTGTTTCGAAGATTCTATAGTTCAGGGTCGTGATCAACGTTTTATAGCCATCAATCAATCTCGCGACACGACCATCAGTGTGACAGCGTGGTGCTGATTTGCAAAAAAAGGATGATTTGAATGGGCCTCTTTGAGGCATATATACATACGCAGTATGTGTGGGTCAGAGACAAGATGATACTAGTAGCAGCTAGTAAATTAGTCAGAGATGGATGCAGTGGGACGTAATGGTAGTGAAAGTCTAGTAAGATGAGGGGAGAGATGCCGTGAACGATGTCTCATTAATGTCGGACACCTCGTGTGCATGGTCATTTAATGTGACGACGTGCGTTCGCAGTCTGGATGTGGCATTTGAAACAAGTTTTGTATTCTGCGATCCTCTGTGACGACCTGTGATGCATTGATGCATGGAGGTAAGGATTTGGAAATATAGGGGCAGAGTGGATGGGACGAACGGTAGGGCATCCACAATTGGGAGCGGTCTTGTGCATATGGGACTTGCTCGTCTTGCATCTTTGAGAGTTGCAATCAGAGACTTCGCCGGTGAAGTAGCGCCCATGAAAGTGCTGTCCACGGGTGGTCAGTACAGCATGCACGCAAGGGTACCAGCAGGGGTGCAACCTACGCCGCATCCTCTGTAATAGTCGCCTACGCTGTGTGGTATACATGCCGTGAGCAGCGAGGTTCGACGACACGAAACGGAACACGTACACTTCGTGGTGGCACATTGTCGACCGAAAAGCGAGGGTGGTGTTGTTGAGCGTGATGCGTGAAGATGTCGTTGAACCGATTACTGCAAGTAATTATAGAGCCACCGCTAAACTTGAAAGACGAGACACAGCCGAGTAAAGAGGGCGAAGGAGGGATTTATATCTTCTTTGCGTCAACGACCACCCTGTCAAGCGGCTGCGGGATTGGCGGAGTGTGGCGGGTGGAGTCCGACACAGATGTGGATTGGTCAGGGCGCGCGAGGGACGGGGTTTCGACTGTAGCATCCACCGATCGAGCTCTCGTCCGACCACGTCCTCGCGTATGACTTGTTTGCCCTCTTTTTTTCTCCGTTTTTTTACATTTTTATATATGAGCGTATCACGTATAATTATACCCCAGGTGCGTCATTTTCGTTAGGTGGCCGACCCGGATGAGCCTCCGGATCAAATGCCGCATATCTTATCTCATGTGGCAACCCGCCCAAATCAACAATAACAGCGTCTGCTTGACGACCGACTCCGCAAAGCAGGGCGGAGCAAGACCTCGACGCTGGTTTATTTTCCCCCCGAGCGGAGAGCGTCCAGTGAGGGTGCATTGCCGTCCAATTCGGAAATGTGACAACTTGCCAGTGGCCACACATGCACCCGCGTACGTATAACTTGTACGAGGACATGAGGCAAGTGTTTCCGCCGACATGTAATAGATCGAGTCGTAGCGACCGAGGCACCGGGCCGTTTTCCAGTATCTATAGGCGAGTGGATTAGGTTGGAGTGGGTAAGCAGGCGACTAGATCGTCCGAACGGCGCAAGCACCTCGGGTAGCGAGAAATATAGCATCATTCTCGGGACAGAGCACGTATGGGCGGTACCAATTATAGGAGCACACCGCGAGGTGGTCGGAGAACGTCTCGAAATGGGCGTTTCGAAGCCAGCGGAAATAGTCGACTGAGATGTCACATGTCTGGAGATGAGCCGGGCCATGAAATCTTCAGGCTTGTTGCCGCATGGCTTGCATGGGCGCCAAGTGTGGCAGCGAATCGTTCCCTCCAGCTTATCGATTGGCAATCAGCTTCAGTGAATGAGCAAAGGAGGGTCAAGGGCTCATATGGTCGCATATGATGAGCACGTTTCAGGGACCCGGGACGTGGAGGGTACACGCTGCAACTTCATGGATCAAGACAAGTGTCAAATGAATCCCTTTTTCCAATTAATTGGGATGAGCCGGGGAAGGATACCTATCAAGTAGCGCAGATCCCTACTGATTGTGCCTCCGTCTCGCAGAAGACCCCATAGTACACAACATGGCAATGCGACAACCTCATGTCAGACACAGAGATTCTTAGAATATCACAATGATTTACTTCTTCGCCTCCTAGATATGACCCAGAGTGTTGGCGCTAGTTGCCTCGTTGCAAGTGGCAGCCTTCTTTGCTACTAGACACATCGACATCACAGCATGATTGCACAACTAAAGGAATGATTGCGTGTGAACATCAGTCGGAAGCATCCGAACTTAGTGACTGGACTGGACGGTAGCGACAACGCTGCAGACATTCCTGATCGCCTCGAGGTAGATCATAGTATGGTGCGTATGAACTTATCAGTCGGAAGCATCCGAACTTGATGACCTGGACGGTACATAAAAATGAAATGCAGATAATCCTGATCGCCTCGAGGTAGATCAATAGTGTGGTGCGTGTGTGCTGACTCAATAACATGCCCTTGCTTTCACCATCCCCGCCGTCGCACGTTCCTGACCAGGCAGGCATCATGTTCGCTAGCGATCAAATCGGAAGCGAAAAGTGCTGTGGGTCGTCATCTCGGCTCGACGGGGTTCTTCTTTTCGCTTTCGCCAACTCATCTACGCCCATTTGTACCCGCCTTGGGGTGACCATCGACGAGTGACTTGCATCGTGGCTTTCATTCATTCCACAATGGAATCTTGGGTCTCACGCAAAGGGTATAAAATGTCGACAATCCCGGGTTAGCGATCCTCACGCTCTCTCCCAACCACATCCACGAACATGTCCTTCTCGCACAAGTCCGCACACCAGAAACATGCATCCCATGGATCTCCCTTCAACAAGGGTTCACCCTTGTCCGCGTCCGCAGAGTTTTCAACTCGGACGGTGATTACCGAGAGGACAAGGCTATCCGAGCATGGTAGCCGACCTATCACCCCTGTTGTAGTGGAATCCCGCTCTTCGGTTCGAAAGGAGGAGTGGCTCGCGGCCGCTCGTAGAAGCACTGAACACTTCAAAAGACACGGCTCTCCGGTCCCTCTGGTTTGGGTATGGCTCGGTTTTATATCGCGTGGTCTTGACACCATGGCTGACACCCATGTCTAGGTCCTGACGGAGGGCAATCTGATCCCAGACAATGCCGTTCCTTTTGGGGAAGATCGCAACGGATGTACCATGTACATCGCCCGCGCTCTTTTGGAGGGCGGTCTTCGTGAGTGATAGGTGGCAGGTTTGTGCGGCTGTTGATCTCACGGCGTGTATCGACAGACATCGGTAAAGCGAGTTCCCAGTTCTCCGGGGCTGTAATCGGATATGCCGGTAAAGAGCACATCGTATGCACCCCTCGTGACCAGCGAAGGACTCGAGCTGATTTCATTCGTAGATCGCCAACTATGAAGTGCTTGTTTGCGCTTCGCAGCTCCGCTGGGGCTTTGCTCCTCCTGCAGAACCCGAAGGCGCTCTTGTTCAGGGTACTGTCGTCCTTGCTCAGCAGCGTGCACAAAGGTCATTATCCAGAACAAAACACCACCATACTGAGGTGGACGTGTTTAACACGACCCTCGTCGAGAGTGATATACCACGATTCATCCCCGACTGCGTCGATAGGTGCGATAGAGAGGCTGGTCTTAAAAGATTGGCGTGCGTATCTCCTCGATAGTCCTTTCTCGCCCTGTTGATCTGTCATAGTGAGATCAAGACTGTCATCGTCATTGACGATTCGATGTCTGTAAGTAGGTCTCTTGGTGGCTTGAGGCAATTTATTGATGTCTCGACTAGATGCAAGAGGGTAACCTCTGGGAGCAAGCTCGAGAAGCTCTCGCTGGCATTGTGGACATTGCCAACCAATACGGATCGAAAGGTGCTGATATTCATTTTATGCACTGGGATGACTATGCTCCCAACATGCAGGTGATTGTTTTCCCTCTCTTCAAAAGGATACTGATTGAAATCATTGTCATGCAGTCGAAGTCAGAGGTACAAGCCCTGTTCAACCGAATCCTGCCTGAAGGCATGTGTTGCTAATGTACATACACGGCAACATGGTCCTAACCCACTCTCCAGGCGATGACACCCCGATTGGTGCGAAGCTGGGTCAGATCATTGACCACTACGTGCCTCTTATCGAGCCGGAGCGCACCACTCATGAACCAATCACTGTCGTGGTGATCACCGATGGTCTCCCAAGTAAGTTGTGGTTCCTGCTATTAGTTCTTGCTCAGGGCTCACAATTGTGGGTGTAGCCGACCAAGAGGATCTCGAGAGAGCCATCGTTGATGCAGCGCACCGTCTCGATCGTCACCACGTCAAGCACGACATGTTTGGGATCCAGTTTGTGCAAATCGGCACAGACCCAGCTGCATCGGAATTGCTGCATGTGCTCGATGACCACCTCGTGTCTCGTTACAAGATTAGGGTATATTATTCTGTTTATTGCGTGCGCGCGATGAACCACTCAACCCTTTTGACAGGATATCGTTGACAGCACTCCATACGATCCTGCGCAGGGTGCGTTTGACACCGAGTACATGCTGAAGATCCTTCTTGGGGGTATCCACAAGGATCTGGACCGTGCCGGTCCCAACACTGGACAATCCACGTTGTTGTCCCCATTGAATCCTTCACCACGCCACTTTGAGAGGTCGCCACGCGGCCTGACTGCGAAGCTGGGAGGCAATAGTCCTCGTCTTGGGACCGTGTCTATGAGGTCTGGCTATTGAGCTGCGTCGCCTAAAAGTTGTGGTCTTTTTCTCTTGCATTGGTCTGAGTTACTTGTACCGTGTACATTAGTGGAAATTTCAGTCGTCGGCTCGGGCAGTGTGTTAGCATCTAATATATGGTACTTGCCAAAGGATGAACGTCCTAACGACGGTGATGTCGACTTTTCCCACGCTCATCACCATCTCTTGCGATGGCGAGCCGCGTATGGCCGCGAAGACAAAACCCGAGCAACGTCCCTGCACCCGCCACGTCTCCCTCCATCTCAAACACAACCGACATCCCCGACGACGACGACGACGACACCATGAGCAGCGTCTCTGCAAACGACGATCCCCGCTCCTCCTCACAGTCACTCGCCGTCCAGCCGCGTTCCCCATATCTCCATCATCAAGCGACAGCATCGACGTCGACGTTCAACACGAGCAATGCCCAGCATCCAACCTCGGTCACGCCAACGCAATCTGGGTCGTCGTCGTCGTCTGCTCCGACTCCCACCCTGCCAGGGACGCCTCGCATCACCGCAACGCGAAAACCGTCGTCATTGCGCCATGTCTCCAACGCGCCCGCTACGACTACGGGCGCAACCGTGCCTACAGAGCCCGCCCCGTCCATCAAACGTCGTCCCTCGTCCCCCTCGGGAAAGGATGCCAAGAGCACTCGCAGCATACGCGAGCCGCGGATCCGGTCGACCCCTCGACTGCCGCACAGCGACGTCGTCCCCATCGCTCCTGCCACGGCCATGTATTGGTCACGTGCGCCTGTTCATGGAGCGTTGCCCATGCGCAATATGCGCGCGCATACGGTCACGCTCGTCGATAATGTCGCTTGGCTGTTTGGTGGGTGCGATGACAAGGATTGTGGGAGGGACATTTATTGCTTTGATACGGGTAAGCAGTCGTCTCGTCGTGTTCATTGTCGCTGATCTATCGGGGGGATTAGATACGATGCAGTGGTCTCATCCCGAGACGTCGGGCGAAGTCCCTCCTCCCTGTCGTGCACATACCGCCACGTTGGTCGACCGGAAGATCGTCATTTTTGGCGGTGGACAGGGTCCTGTGTATTACGATTCCACGTTTATCATTGATACGACCACCAGACGGTGGTTCGCGCCGACTTTTCCGACCCAGGGACAACCTCAGCCAGAGAAGGATCCTCTGCATCCCGCACCGAGACGTGCGCATACAGCAGTGTTGTACAACGGAAAGATTTACGTGTTTGGAGGGGGAAATGGCTTGACAGCACTCAATGATTTGTGGACGCTTGATGTATCTCGTCTGGATGTCTCCCTTCGTGGCGCTACATGTGAGGGCTTGAAATGGACCCACATCAAGACGGAAGACGGTCCAACACCGAGAGGCTATCATACTGCCAACCTGGTTGGAAGTGTCATGGTCATCATGGGTGGGAGTGATGGTCGGGAATGCTTCTCGGATGTCTGGTGCTTGAATTTGGGTAGGGTGCACTCTTGACTACTCTCCCTTGCTCATTGACGAATCGTTCATCGACGTAGATTCTCTGGTATGGACGCGGGTGTCGTTGACGCTCTCGCATCGTCGGTTATCGCATACCTCGACGCAGGTTGGATCGTATCTTTTCATCGTTGGCGGTCACGATGGGTTGGCTTACAGCTCCGAGATTCTTTTCTTTAATCTTGGTGTGTCTTGAGCTTGCGCAGGTTGGTCGCGTGCTAATCAGCTCTTTTCCAGTGAACCTTCAGTACGAGCCTCGCGCAGTGTGCGGTAAGCCACCAAGTCCAAGAGGTTACCATGTGACCATTATTGCGGACAGCAGAGTATTCGTGTTTGGAGGGGTCAGTGTCGTTTCTTTTGTTTTGTTTTTGCCAGTCCCGGCTTATTGGATGATGCAGTTTAATGGGCATGATGTTTATGACGACGTTCACATTCTCGATCTCGCTGGAGCAGCATACCTACCCCAAGTCATGAGCTTCCGGATAGATGTCGAATGAGATGACTCACGTTTCAGGATATTTTCTTGGCTTTAAATATTTTCAGCTTTCGATGCATCTTCTCTTGGGTTTCGACGTCCCGAGGTCGTTTCCCTGTCTCGCGCCTCGTCCATCGCTTGGGGCATTTTTCATTCGCGGAATCTCGCGTTTCATTGCATCTTTCTTTCTTTTCCATAGACCATCATACCTTAATGTTTCCATCTCCTTTGATCATTTTCATGGCATATACATATACCCATAGCTGTTTTATCCATGTCATTCGTACCTTGGTACTTTGCAAATGACAACGAATCACGAACAAATTTTACTAATGGTGTTGTATCCATTCATTGAAAACCGTCATAGCCTGGTTGCGTCCATTGGTTCATGCCCATTCCGTTCATGCCCCCCATCATGCCCCCCATGCCCATGTTGCCCATCCCGTTCATCATCATCCCGTCGCCCATCCCACCCTCCCACACCACTCCTTCCGGATTCTCACCACCCATCCACATCGAACCGAGTCCGAGTTGGCCCATCGACTGTCCTGCGGAATGAAACGGCGCACCCATGCCATCCATATTCATCCCCATCATCGGCATATTCATGTTTCCCATGCCCATGCCTGCCAAATTCATATTCACGCCCATACCCATGCCCGGCCATCCGCCCATGTCCACCGGCATCCCGATACCCATGCCTCCCATGCCCATGCCCATCATTGGCGACACGAGCATCTGGTTCTGTGCTGCCTGGTGCGGGGGCATGTTGGGCCGTCCAGCTCGGGGCGGTCCCAGTGCGACACCGACGCCCCCGCTGACCCCGCCCCCACCTGGTAGCGGCCCAGACCTCACGGGCGATTTCGGACGGAGCGTCTCGATCTCCTGCGTATTTGGCACGACACATTTGCCCCCTCCGAGCACGGCGAGTTTCTTGGTCACCTCTTCCCATCCATCCTTGTCCCATGGTCGCGCGCCGTCGGGGATGCACGGTGCGCGGTTGCGGGCGAGTTCGGGTACGTGTTCGTGTTCGCCTTCGGCGAGGACGGATACCCAGCCTCGCCGTAGCGAGGATCGCGCGCGGCCAAAGATTTCGAGCCGGCGTGTTCCGAGGCAAAAGTTTTCGATGAGGGCGTATGTTTCTGGGGGTTTGCGTGTTGGATCCGAGGGATCGCCTTCCCAAATGATCACGTCTGTATCTGGGTAGACGTGTGAGGATGATGACGAGGCGTAGTGGGGTAGTAGGGTCAGCACGGCGATCAGGGGGAGGGACGGAAGAATAGGATTGGGGGTGGGGGTGGGGAGTGTTAAACGTACCGACGTTGCAGTGTACGAACCAGTTGTCAGTGGATCGCCGTACGGTGCCTTTGATGCCCATCAAACAGTGTTGTTTAGTTCGGGTTAACAAGGACGTCGTGGGTGGATCTGTCTAATACAGATCAACATATCAACGGTGGGGATCGGTTTTTTTTTTGGGGGGGAAACAGGACGGGGAGTTTGTACACAACACTCACGCCCGGGCCGCGATTGGAGTGGATGTTGGTCTTGACCCAGACGATGTCTTCGCATCTTCGGTAGCCCCATTTTGCGAGGACTTCGCGACCTCGCTCGAGGCCTTCGCCTGCACCGCTTCCGACCCACATGAAGACAAAGGACGGATCTGCAGCGAGGGAGGGTATTGGAAATTCTTGGAGCTCGACCCAACCAAACGAGGACGAGAACGGAGGGTCGAGGAGAATCACGTCGAATTTGAACGGGTGAAGTGAAGGGAGCTGTTGCAAGGGCAGGTAACAGGACGGCGCCGCATGCGTGTCGACCGACTCTTTCTTCAGATTGAGCAGACGCTGTTGCTTGGGATATCTGTTGTGCAGAACAGGGTGTATGAAGCGCATATCGAGCACGGACGAGCAGACTCACTCTTCAAAGCGCCGTTCGAGCTCTGCGCCAACGACCCAGTTTTGGGGCCATTCGCCGCTGTCGACGTAGCGCTGAGAGTAGTCATTACGGATCGTTTCTTCTTCGGGGACGTAGTTGGGGTAGCGTGCGAGTCGTGCACGTTTGGGGGGTGGGAGGTCTGGTCTTGGAGGTGGTTTCGGGCGTGGTGCGAGGAAGGGCGATGACGGTGGCGATGGCGAAGGCGACGGCGACGGTGAAGGGATGAGCGGGAGCTTGAGGAGATCCTGTGGTGGTGATGGAAGGGCGCGGAGAAGACGTCGGTTGTTACGCTGGGTGTCGCGGACGCGGGCGACGAGGTCGACGTGGGCGGTGAGAAGAGACTCTGCGACGGAGGCAGCCATGAGAGGCGAGACGAGGCGAGGAGACTTTCCTATCTCGGTTGTACTACGCGACCACATCGTCCATGGGCAAAAAAGCGACAAAGGCCACGCGCAAGTTTGCCTCGCGCGGTCAGCTCAAGAAAACGATCCAGTCGAGAAAAAAACACCAAGAGACCAAGAAAAAAATCGAGGGCAGACGCGGTGCAAAAGGTAAAGGTAAAGGTAAAGGACCAGTACAAGTCTCGGACGGCAGCGAACAGGATGATGCGGAAGGGGACGAAGAACACGAGACAGCCGAGTCCGTGCGTTTCTGCCATGGCATGTGGTGTGCTAACGTGCGTTCCATAGCGTCAAGGGGATGACCGTGGATGACTTTCTCGGAGCTGGATTCATGGAGAACGAGTCTGACGATGACGATGGAGATGTATGGCATAGACTATACATGGACTACCGACACTCATGATTTCTGTGTCCTATAGATGAACATGGACGAGGATGGCTCTGACGCAGAGGAGGACGAGGAAGAGGTTGCCGATGACGAGTCGTTTGCTTCGGTCGATGACCTGGAAGGTATGTTTTCCCGGTGACTGAACTCTTCGTTGCAAACACGGTACTGTAGACGAAGGCGTCGCGCATACGCACGAACTTTCCAAGCTAGCGGAAAAGGATCCCGAGTTTTACAAGTACCTCCAAGAACATGACCGCGAACTGCTCGAGTTTGATCCCGAAGACGCGGCCGATGGTGAGGACGACGAAGAGGAGGATGTTGAAATGGAGAGCGAGACGCTGCCTATCCTCACAAAAGACATCTTACGCGATTGGCAAAAGGCGTTGCTCGATGTAAGTACCCCCTGCGTTGATCTTGATTTCTAGTGATACGTTCTCCAGCACCGTTCTCTGCGTGCCCTGAGAAAACTATTGATCGCGTTCCGTTCTGCTGCACATATGAATGAAGACGATCAATCCCTTGCTTGGCGTATCGACAGCTCTGCAAGTAAGGCGTTTTGAAACTCGTGTCGTGGTATTGTACTCATAACCCATTTTCAGTGTACGACAAACTCGTCACCACCGCTCTCAAGTTTACCCCAGTTGTTCTCGTCCATCATATCCCTTACAAAACTCTTCCTAACGGAAAATAGTATGTGAATCGTGCATTCACTGCTGACGTTCATTTATCATCTCCTGCAGTAAACCACCTACGCAAACAAAAAAGCAAAAAGCCCTCCAAAAGCTCATCCTGTCGTACTTTAGCAATATCGTTCACTTGATTCCACAGCTCACCGACAACAAGTTACTTCAGCTTGCCTTTGCGGAAAGCGCAAAAATCCTACCGTATGTTACAACGAGTCGGAGAGCCGTCAGGGCCTATCTCAAAGTACGGTTGTTTGAATCTTTCATGGCCCCGTGGTAATTGGGCAAACGTTTTTAGCAATGTCTAGACGTTTGGTCTTCGGGAGAAGACAGCGTACGGATCGCAGCGTTCTTGGCAATCCGGATGCTTGCAAACGCTGCTGACGATGCCATGTTGGATCTTGTCATGAAGGTTGGAGTCTTGTTTTCGTGCATCATTCCGCCACTCATAACTACCCCAGAGCACGTACCTCGAATTGGTGCGCTCCTCGAAGTCCACGAGCTCGCACAGATTGCCGTCCATCAATCTCATGAAAAATTCTGCATCCGAGATTTTTTGCTTGGACCATGCGGTGGCGTATCAGCATGCATTTGGATACATTAGACAGCTTGCAATCCACCTCAGGAGTAGTATGAAAACACAAACCAAGGTGTGTCGTTGACTTCAATTCTACCCATGTCTAACTGAATTTACGTCCTCAGGAATCATACCGGCAAGTGTACAACTGGCAATATGTGCATTGCGTCGACTTTTGGGCTCTAGTGCTAGCAAGAGCATGTAGCAAAGAAGCACAAGCAGGACGAGGGGGGGAGAGCGATCTCAAGCCTCTCATTTACCCGCTGGTTCAAGTGAGTCTGGGTGCTATCAAGTAAGAACATTCATTTCGTGGTCGTCGTGCCTCGTAACACACGCTTCCAGGCTCGTCTCCAATGCACGCTCGTATCCGTTGCACCTACACATTGCTCGCTCGATGCTCCATCTGTCGCGCCACACAAACACCTACATCCCACTGACACCCTACCTGCTCCCCATCATTTCGTCGCAGCTGGCTTTATCGAGCAAGTCCAAACCGTCGACACTTCGCCCGCTCGACTTTGAATCCAACATCCGCGCGCCAGCACAGCACCTCAAGACACGCGTGTACATGGAGGGTCTCGTCGACGAAGCGACGTTCATCTTGGCCGAATGGCTCATCAGCGCGCCGGTCCACGGTAGCATCGCCTTCCCCGAGATTACCGTTCCGATCGTCGTGTCCCTCCGCAAGACGCTCAAGTCTGCCAGATCGACATCAAAACCAAAGCCAAAGGGTGGGACGCAAAAGGAAGTGGGCGTTGTCAAGGGGCTCGTGGAGCGTATCGAGGAGAGTGCCAAGTGGATGGAAGCGAAACGCAAGGGGGTTCAATTTGGCCCTGGAAAGCTATCCGAGGTGGAGATGTGGGAAGTGGACCTCAGGGTCGAGGAATCTCCCCTTGCCAAGTATGTCAAGGTGCAACGCAAGGCGAGAGAGAAGCGGAAGAACATGGTCGACAAGGTGTGTAGGATTCAGTGTGGGTCGTATGACGGCGTATCGCTGACGATATCGGTCTAGGCTGCAAAAGGTGAATATGAGATATTGGATGACAGTTGATGGGGACTGCGCAACTTCCGACTAGACCAAAAACAAGTGGCGTCAAACAATATTCCTGGAAAGGCCAGTATATTCTCAGACTTGTTGTGAATGTGAAAGGGGCACGTTGTCAATTCCATGTGGTCTTTTTCATTACTGCGCATCTCGTGTCACCACCATTTTACGCACCCGGCCACTGGGAATGTCATAAAAACCACGCGCTTGACGATCCAACTTGGGTTCACGGACATCCCGACGGACGGAAATGTGAAATGAAAAATGTGATAAGACCCAAACGAACGGGTTTGCGACATGGACAAAGAACCCGGTAACAATGGACAAACGTTCTATGTCCCTTTCGGACGTGAAGTGTCTCCGTTATTCCTCTGGTCCCCTTGGGGCCAAGACAGACCTGCGCGTACGCGCGTGCGGCAATGCCCGGGCCACGGTACATGAAAAGATCACGGTGGACGAACGGTTGAGACGCGCGCCCATGCCTGGCAAGATCCTTGTATCATTTTTGGCCACGTTGCTAGGACATTATATATGTGACCGTTTGTTCCGATTCACCCCTCTCGCGAAATGACACGCCCCGTGAAACGAGAGATAGGTTGGCCATGTTGGGGATACGGGAGACCGAAAAAAAAAGAGGGGGATGAAGGAGAGGGAAGGGATATTGACAAGACCCGAGTGATCGTTATCTCCAAATGCCGAAAACGACCTGCCACCAAGGTCGGCGGATGCCCTGTACACTCCGGTCGTATCCCTGGACGAGACGTTGGTAGTGTTTGGGCATGGAGGCGGGTTCCAAGGTCTTTTTAGAGAGCGGGTACTGACGGAGCTGGTTTGAGAAGAAGAAGGGGTCACGAGGATGCGCTCACCCTGTGTTGGATACCGTTCTGCAAGAGGACGTTGGCGGACTGGACCGCGTTTGGGGTGAGATGCGGGTGCGTCGCGAGCGATTCGAAAAATGTTTTGAGCTGTAAATTGGGACGGAATGGGTCCGTGGGCCATGCAGCTGCGATGGATTTGAGTCTCTGGACGTACTTGGACGGTGCCATGGTCGTCGTCGTGGTACAAGCGCTGGTTTCGTGAGAGGGACTTTGAATCGGACTCGAAAACGACCTTTGATCGTCATCTCGTTTCACAAGGTTCATCCTTCAAGCTAGGAACCCATGGCACAGTATAGGTACGGTTCCTCGCGACCGAACTCGCTCCAAATCTACGCCCGCGGATTCCCGGCGTTCAAGTCGCCATGCCATGAACAGAGCCCCCGATTGGCAGATAACTGACATGTCACTGGTCACTGATGGACAGCCCCTCGCGCTCGTTCGCCTCCCACAACCGATTACCATTCCGAATTTGTGGTGAGACATAACCCACACCTGCCACCTCCTGGCGCTAGCCACCGTTGCTGTGCGTTGGACTAGCCCTTGTGGGAATGGTCTGTGCCAACGATCGATCATTGGAGCCGTGAGCAGTGAGAAGCATACCCTGTCTTTGTGGCGTTCACGGAACTCTGCGACTCGGAAATGAACTGTTTTTTTTACTTGTTCACGCGGTGTTGCAGGGCCCTGGGCGTCGCTCCTGAAGGGCTTTTCCGCAACCTCTGCCGTACGGTGTATGGACTTTCCCGCCTGTGGCAGGCTGACATGATTTCATTTGCTCGCCCGTTTCATCCGCGCGGACCGGTTTGTTGCGGTGTTTTCCATTTTCCCGGATCGTTGGGTTCGTTTCATAGGTGACTCATGCACGAGGGGGCGTGTGGCCGTATGGCGGATGCCGAACGTCTTGACACTGTGGAGTGGCGGAAGAGCGTGCTTCATTTCGCCTGTCTGTCGCCAGTTGGATCTCGATTCTCCATCCCGCGAGGCGTTACGGGTCGGCTTTTTCCGTTTGGCTCATGATTCGGGGCGATGAGCTTGTTTTTTTTTTTTTTTTTGCTGATGGCCCTACCTGAGGGCAACCAACGTTTTCGAATCGCTCGGGTGGACACGCTCAAGGATGTCTTCGGGTTTCTCAGAGTACTTTGTTTTATGTAGTCGAGTCGAGTCAACCCCGAAATGATACGATTCCATGTGAAAGTCGACGTGAACATTGACAATCGCTTTGTGTTCCAGTACGACCATGATCTCGTGTGGTGAGTTTATAAAACTTGGTGCTCGCTGTTGACCGCGTCTCTGCCGACGCACATGATCATGATTAGCGCGCTGTCGCTTCCAGTGCGGCCCTATGCACTGCCATTACTGCAAGCGCCCGTCCAGCCTTGCATCGTGTTCATCGTGTTTTTCTTTGCTGCCCAACTCTTTTTCTCACCATGGGATGCTGCGGTGACTCGTCGGCGAACAAGGACGACCAATACACCAACCGTCCAACCCCCGTCCCCGCGGGTATCGTCCAACAACAACCCACCCCACAAGCTGCTGCGCAAATTTACGAAAAACGGGCCCTGCTCTCACCGACCATTCCGTCCCCGCCGCCCCCGAGTTTTCACACCACTCAACCACCGCTCCACGGCGGACCTGGTGCTGTCGTGGGTTCTCCGTCATACTGGGGTCCGAATAGACCTGGGTCCGTTTCTACATCCGTTCCTGGCTCGCCCTCGCCGCCTCCTGGGGGCCTCCACCACGGCATGACGTTGTTATCCCGTCCCTCGATGAACGCGAGCATGCCTGCGATGCCGTCCAATGCGCCGTTTGACGTAGGGGCAGGGGCACCGCCCATGCCGCTGTACCAGCCCAGTCCTATGCACCCACTCCGTCGGAACGGGTCGACCGCGCCGTCGCTCACGCCATCCATGGCGCAAACGGTCACCTCGACAGGCGGACATCAATATCATCCACCCCCGGACGAAAGCCGAATGTCTATTTCGATCGATTTCGGTGCGTTTTTTTTTTTTTGGTCTCGTGTGGACGTGTTTTGCTGACGCACAGCAGGGACGACGTTTTCGGGCGTGGTACGTGCAACGCCAGCGCGATCGGACGGTAGTGCATGACTTTTTACACACACACAGGCCTATGCCTCCGCGCGTATCGCGTCGGGCACGATACAACAAATTCTGCACTGGCCAGGCTCGTTTGAGACGTTTCGCAAAGTGCCCACGTGTCTGCTCTATGACGAACATGGGCACGTCTTGGCATGGGGACTGGAAGCCAAGAATGCGAGTCTCATGCCGGGCACGCTTCGATGTGAATGGTAGGCGTGACTCCTTTTTTCTTTCTTTTCTTTTCGGTGTCATGAGAGCGTGCTGTATAGGTTTAAACTGTTCCTCGAACCGCGTGCGTTGCGCGACGAGAGCGCCATCGACCCGCGATTACCGCAACTTCCAGTAAGTCGTCCCGTGTGCGTTATCAGGAAAGCAAAAGGGGGAGATGCATTACCTCTGATAGCCCGGCAAAACGGCCATAAACTTGATCGTTGACTTTTTGACCTGTCTGTGGGAGTATGCCAAGGAAGAAATCACTCGAGAGATAGGGGCGGTCGCTGACCTGAGTAGGGCATTTTCGATTCTATTCTCAGAAGGGTGCGAGTAACGCTGATGGGCTATAGATGCCGCGGACGTCGTGGTGACCTGTCCCGCGGCGTGGGACGCCAAAGGGTGTGATCTCATGCGTGCGGCTGCCATTGAAGCCGGCCTTGTACAATCTGCGCGCGCTGGCGATATTCATTGGCGTGATCGCCTCCGCATCATCACGTAGGCTCGCTTTTTAAAAATCTTTTGTCACCGCCTCATTGCCATGTGTTCACGTCTATGTTTAGTGAACCCGAAGCTGCTGCAGTGCATTGCGCACGCTTGACGGACCTTCACAAACTCCGTCCGAGTCAAAATTTTATGATTTGTGACGCAGGAGGCGGTACGGTCGTACGTATACTATTTGTTTCATTCGTGGCATACGGTGGGTGACGGGCGGCCGCAAAAAAGGATCTAGCGTGTTACAAGATTACTGGCCAAGTACAGCAAAACGGGAATCTCGAAATTGCAGAAATGTGTGCACGATCAGGCGCAAATTGCGGTTCGCTCTTTTTGGATCTTCGATACCGGGAGCTGGTCAAGACGCTGTTGGTGGATCACCCCGCGCACCTCGATGCGGCCAGTTTGGCGTATTTCATGCACTCGTTTAGTCAGACGGACAAGCTCGCGTTTCGAGGGGAAATCGATGACGGTAAGGGCATGCGCTGTGTGGCCATGTGTCTCATCTGAATGAAACATGCCAGATACGTATTTCCATTTTACGTGCTTCAATGTGCAGGACCCGCATGACCCCTCTGTCGGGTTGATCAATGGCGAATTAGCGATACCCGGGATCCTAATCCGGCGGGAAGTCTTTGACCCTGTCGTCAATCAGGTAGGCGACCCGTGTGGCGTTGGCAACGGACAAATGTGGCTGAGTTTTTTTAAAATAGGTGCTGGATATGATCGAGGAGCAGTCGCGCAAGATCGAGCAACGGATTGATGCATTGCTTCTCGTGGGAGGATTCGCTGGGAGCGAGTACCTGTTTAGAAAAGTAGAGGCAAGTTGTGACGGCATGGTGATGTATTTGCGAGCGACTCATGGACATTAATTTTGTGTACAGGCCAAATTTTCTGGCAAGATAAAGGTGATTGCACGGCCATCTGATGCTGATACAGCGACCGTGCGAGGTGCCGCACAGTACGGACTTTCGCGCAAGACGATCGTGTCAACGGTGATTGTACCTCGGGCGTACATTATGAAGGTGAGCGTGGCGACATGTCGTAAGCGGGGAGGGGGGGATGGGCTAAGGGATGCAGGTCAAACTTCCAGCGGAGCCCGAGGATTGGCTGAAACGGCCGGCGTACATCAACGAGAACAGCGCCAACGTGGCGATATGTGAAAACCGGTAAGATGCCATGCAGACGACATAGGTGACCAGAATGGAGACCGAGCGAATAGGTTGCAATATTTGGTGATGAAGGGATCGATCCTGCGAAAGGGGTAAGAGGAGATGGTTTGCCCCATGCGACGGCTGATTGGATGGCGTGTGTAGGCAGCGCGTGAAGACCAAGTTTTGGTGAGTGGATGTGTGTGTGTGGACTGTGGGGCTAAACGTTTCGCCGCAGCAAATTCTCACAGAACAGACAAGGTGGGTGAGTGGGAGGGGGGGGGAGTGGATGATGGGGCTGAGATTTGATTTTGCAAGATTGCCATTTCGTGGCTGTCCTGTACACATCCGAGACGGACAAGATGATGCGGTATACGGATGAGGCAAGCGGCTGCTGACACGTCACGGGAAACTCAAGTGACGTTTTATGCCATAGGGCGAAACGACGGAGCTCTGCAAGTGGACTGTGGATCTGAGCTCGTTACCCACGTTCCAACACAATGCGAGTATTTCGCACCCGAATGGGTTCTACACAGGTACGGGGTTGTGAATATCATCCGTGGAAGACGGCGGCGATGACACTGACGACGCGTGGCGTAGAATTCGAGCTTGGACTGGAGATGGACAGCGCGGAGGTGCGGGGGGTGTTGTTCTATGAGGGGCAAGAGTGGAGCCGAGTTGTGTTTGATTTTCTGAATTGAAATGCTATGTTTTTTTGTTTATGGTAGCGAATGGGATCGTCGAGTGGACCTGAACCTGGTTGGTGCCTTGGCAGTCTTGTGGTCGGCCATATCCGAATCCGTCCTATCGGACATGTCCGAGTGTGGTCTTTCACCGAGCATCGACTGGCACTCGTTTTTAAGCCCGTCCAATCCAATGGCATCCCATCGCACCCCCACATGTCCTCCCCGTTCTTTTCAAACTGGGGCCGTACGTTTGCGTGCGAGCCCATCGCTATATTCGAGCCAGACTCGGTACAACAGTGCCAACACATACTCGCTCTCGCCCGCACCCACCGCAAGGTCGTACGTGCAGTCGGCGTCGGACACTCTCCCAGCGATCTGCCATGCACGACCGGGTACATGCTCCGTACCACCAAGCTCAACCGACTCCTGGAGGTACGCCGATCCCGACCTTTGCCTCGTCCGATCGCTTGCTCACACCCCCTGGCAGGTCAACGTCGAGAAGCGCTACGTCGTCGCAGAGGCCGGTATCACCATCGACGCTCTGCATGCCGCGCTCGCCAAGCACGGCCTGGCGATGATCAACGTGGGGTCCATCTCCGACCAGACGCTCGGCGGCATCATTACCACCGCGACGCACGGGACTGGGATCCAATATGGAGTCATCTCGACCCACGTCCTGGCGTTGTCTATCTTGCTCGCCGACGGGACGCGGGTGTGGTGTTCGCGGCAGGAGCGGGCCGATCTGTTCATTGCCTCGATCTGTGGACTCGGCAGTACGGGGCTTATCTTGACAGTCATGCTGCAGGTCGAGCCCGCGTTTCGACTGCGGGAGACACATCAGATGAAGGGGTTTCACCAATGCATCCGGGACATGGATAGTCTGGTCAGGGCCGGAGAACACGTTCGAATATGGTGGTATCCCGCCGCAGACACGATGCGGGTTAGTTGTGCCGATCGAACTGTGCAAGTAAGTTTCATTCCGTTTTATTTTATTTTATATTTTCTTATCCCTCGGATCTGCCAGCCAAAACAAACATGTACAAACCGGCTATGGGATTCCTTTTTGGGATTCCACGTGCTCCAGTTTCTCCTCTTTTTAGGTCGCTATTTTCTCTCCCTAAACG
The DNA here is from genome assembly GCA_038093095.1 of Boletus insuetus. Taxonomy (NCBI): domain Eukaryota; kingdom Fungi; phylum Basidiomycota; class Agaricomycetes; order Boletales; family Boletaceae; genus Boletus; species Boletus insuetus. The sequence goes on from JBBPRQ010000100.1 coordinate 34,048, forward strand.
TTTTCACGACACGGTTTGCGGCATGGCTCGTAAAGGATCACGTCGTCACAGTAGACGATAGCTACCGCATATTCAATCTCGATGTCAGAGTAAGTCCCGTTCACCCCCGGTAACCGTATCCGTTTATAAAATTAAACACAAAAAAACCAAAAAAAGTTCCCGCAACACACCACAGAGTGGGCCATTCCTTATCCAAACACCCAGCGCTGTTTGCACGACCTCCATTTCTGGCTAGCACACGAATTCGCCGACCCAAACGGCTTACGGCCACACTTTCCGATCGAGATCCGCTTCTCGGACAGCGACGACATCTGGCTTAGTCCAAGCAACGGTCAACAGACCTGCTGGATCGGTATCGTCCAGTACAAGTGAGTGCATGTCCTTGCCGTCCGTCCTTGTCTGACCCCAACACAGACCGTATGGCCTCGAGGTCCCCTTTCGCGACCTCTTTGCGCGCTTCGAAGCCATCCTCGTTCGTCACGGTGGTCGTCCACACTGGGCCAAAGCACACCCTCTCCGACCGGACGCGCTGCGTACCCTGTATCCCCGTTTCGACGACTTTGTTCGCGTACTGGAGGACGTCGACCCGTACGGCATGTTTCGTAACGAGTATGTCCAGCGCCACATCTTTGGCAAGACTGGCCCCGAGTTTGGCGGCGAGGTGTTTAGGCGCGATACCCGTCTGCGATCCTGAATGATTCTTCTTGGTATGATTTTCCCGTTTTTATCCTTCATCATACATCATATATATATACATATATATATTCTACTTGGCCGTTTTCTAAACATTGGGTACACACTCTTCTTATAGTCGTCTTACTGCACTTGTGTTCATAACCCTAGTTGTTGTTTAATCGATTCCCGCACCAATCGCTCGTATTCCTACCATAGTCGGTGAGATCGGGTACATTTGAAGAAAAGGGGCGACTGCGCACCGGTTTGTTATCGCGATAGAGCTTGCAACAGTCAATGTTGGCGCCACTCTCCAGGTTTGGTTCTGCCGGATATGTCATGGGCGGATCGAGATGCGATGGGGTGGCGTGTGCGGGGGTGTGGCGCGCGCGCAAGAGTTACGTACCGGCAAGCATGGAGATGACACTCAACAAGACTTTTTCGACGCTCTGAACGGGACTCCAGCGTTCGGATGCTTGCTCGTACATGGTTGGATCGTCGCCTGGCGTGTGCAGGATAGATATGCACACGGTGCCGTCTGGGTAGACTAGCGTGATGGGGGTGAGCGTTCGTGAGCGATGCGTCACACGTGCAGCATACCGTTGGGATGAAAGAGCGGCGGATCGAATCTCATCTTGAACGGCGAGAGCGGGTAATCCGAGGGCTAAGTGGGGCGCGTTTGCATGCATGATCCAATCTGGATGTGAGTCGAACACGTACAAACGTGAGTTTGGCGACGAAAACGCCACCGTCCTTACGGTGACATGGAATGAGCCAGGGTCCATCGACCTCGCGCGGGCGCGCGCGAAAAAAAACAGACGTACGAAAGGCGTCTCTTTGGGACCACATACCAACGCTTCCCAAGTGAAAAAATCGGCTTCCGAGATGGGACCTGTGTGTAGTATCGGCCGACAAACGTGGCAGTTTTGGAATGTGGACTGTCAAAAACCCCAGCGTACCTGCTGTAAACATGCCATCGGGGGAACCTTGTGTGCGTGTGCGTGTGTGCGTGCGTGTGTGTGTATTGTCCATGTCAGTGCGCACGTCATGGTAGAGACACATGGGAGGTACGAACCGCCCGAAGTGAGTTGCTTGTACTCTGTCATCAACCGTCTGAGCGCTGTCGAATTACTCCCAGATGCACGCGCGTTCATAGTTGTCAAAATCGTCCGGTTGTAAGACGTCAAAAAAAAAAAAAAAGAAAGTGCTGGCAATCGGTATCACACGACGAGGATGCGTTCACGGAAAACGCCGCAACCAACTGCATCGCCTCAGTCTGTCCCCACCTGCTCGGCATTGCAACCAAGTGGCATCACATTTTGGCATGGGCATGTCACCCTGCTGTGTGTCAGACATTCGCTCAAGATCTGAATCGGTGGCATGTCGTGCCATTTTTTTTTGTGTGTGTTTCGACACGTTGTCAGATCCCGTAACTTGAAGTGGGTCTCAGTTCTTGTTCAACGCAAGTCGTCCTTGTTCTCCCCACCTCCTTGATATGGCGTGTACATAATCGCGAACTCACCGGACCGGTCTGGTTGCAACGGTTATTAAAAACCTTACAGGGTTGGATACATGGACGGGCGTCCTTCATCAAACATGAACCAAAGCGTTGCTTTCATGACACCGCTTTTCTCACCCCACATGGCTTACGTTTTGCTCGTTGACTTTTTTTTTTTTTTTCCCTCTTCTTCGAGGGGATCCGGGATGTCAGAAAGTGAAACTACAAAACGAAAACATAAGACGGAAACGCTGCCTCGTGCTCGTCTTCCTCTACCTTATCTCGGAGATAAGAACCCAACGTACAGCCCCCCTCCAACAGTACGCACACAAAACGAGCTAGATGAGAGCCAACCATGTTGGTCAGCGTCGAGTCCGAGGGATAGAAATAAACCCCGGCTCGTCGGGGTTTTCTTCACGCCTTCATGTCTGGCATGCTTGGCTTGCGGCGAAAGTGCGTTCACGCCACTCTCATGACCCGGCCGTATCGTCCTGCGGTCTTGATCGGGTTACCTGGGTCGATGTCATCTTTTGGGGAGACACAGCTTGGTAGGTGTGCACGTCGATTGATAGCATCACACGGAAATATGCAACAAGTAAGAACACACTATCGGTCGTGTTCCTGTGCCGGTCAATATCCAATACCCTGGAGATAATTTCACCAAATACAAAAACATCATGCATCATCCAGAACCAGTCGTGGTACAACGTTCATAGCCATCAACTGTAATATCCATCCATGTTAGCAATCAAACATGCTCGGCGAATCGGACCGTAACCTACCTCCTGAAAGAGCAACTTGGCAGCGTAGGGAATCGTCAGCGTCGCCATCTTTTTTGAACTCTTGCAATAGGAACACCACCCGTGGTAGCCCATCAAACCACATTCTTGACACGCGTTCACTTCAAATTTGTCGGACGAAATCATGAGACGCTCAAGCAGCAGCTGCGTTGCACCGTAGCCGATCAAGCAGTCGCGCTCCATTTCTCCGAGGCGCAATCCTCCTTCTCGCGATCGACCTTCAGTGGGCTGACGCGTCAGCGTGGCGCGTGGGCCTCTAGGTGCGTCTCTGAATAAGCAAGATGGTGGCACAGCTATTCTTAGATAGCAACGGACCTTGCGCGAGCGTGCATCTTGTCCAGGACCATGTGTTCTGCAACCAATGGTAGGTCAATGATCGGTGGCGCACCTGGAGACAATGTTCTCACTCAGTTTCTGTAAACGAACAAGTACGTGTGAGCGCTACCACGCACAAGGGGGCAGTCGGACGCTGTTACCTGATAATAAATGGGCCCGAAGAAGACATAGGCTTCCATTGGTTCACCGGTGATGCCACTCGTGAGCATGTCCTTGCCAGCATAATTGAACCCGTGCTCGATCAGGATCCGAGACATATTCTCCACCTAATTGGGGGTACCGTTGAGCTGGACCAACGAGGATATCCCGATACGACGTGCCTTGGACCCGCCAAATGCAGTGCCATATTGAAGCTCGCCGCATAAAACACCGGCCTGAAGTCAGGGGTCAACCTATCCTCACGGTGGGAGGCGGGGGAAAATTTACCTTGCCAGCCAAAAGTTCGATCATCTTCCCCACCGTCATTCGAGACGGGAAACCATGAGGATTCATGATAGTGTCTAGAACGATGGTGTCAGCGCCATGACCCCAACGGGCCAAAAATTCCATACCAGGGTTAATCCCCTGATCATTGAATGGCATGTCCTCCTGATTCACGATCAATCCACACACACCCTTTTGACCGTGCCGAGAAGAAAACTTGTCCCCCAGTTCTGGTCTCCGTGTCTGGCGGATCAGCACCTTGATCAGGCTCTGGTCGTTTTCGGTGTCGCTGATCATCACTTTGTCAATATACCCGGCCAACGGCGATTTGTAAGTCATTGGCGTATTTTTGTAAGGGACCGTGGCGGCCTGGCCAGTAAAGGTATTATCGTTGGCGTTCGTCGGGGTTTGCTTATTCACGTAGACGTCCCCCGGGTCAACTCGTTCCCCAACGCCGGCGAGACCGTCCAGCTGGATGATATCGTACTTTTTTTGAACCGTGCCATTCTCGTCAATCGGGGCGTCCGCAAGCCGGTCGAATCTAAGGGTAGATCCAGGAATTAGAAAATACCTTGCCCCATGAGGAAAATAAACTTACGTCCCATTGGGATATTTTCTGATGAGTGTCGCGTTCTTGCGCAATACTTGACATCGTCCATAGCCACGGTCCAGACTGGCCTAGAGCCCATCCTGTGAGCGTACGAATCAAGGAACGAGAAACGTGACAAACTTTATTGAGAATCAGCGCATCTTCGATGTCATACCCAGAGTAGCTCATGACAGCCACCGTTGCGTTTTGACCGGCGGGCAGCCGGTCGTAGCCGATCAACTCAATTGTCTTAGTCTTCACCATTGGTTGTTGAGGGTAAACGGACAGGTAGAGAAGGGTGTCAATCCTTTGGAACTGACTGTAGCCAATCGCGCCAATCGCTTGTTTACCCATGGCGCATTGATAGGTATTCCGTGGTGATTGATTATGATGGGGATAGGGTATAAGCCCGGCAACGGCACCTAGGATGGTGAATGGTTCAATCTCTAGATGCGTCGTCGAAGGAACAATATCCGACTCGTACAGGGCAATGTACGAGTCGTTCTCCTCGTTGACATCGAGATACTCCACTAGGCCACGGCGTAAAAAGTCGTCAAATGACATCCCTCCGGCTTTCAATTGCTAGCCATTCCAAGTCACGTCAGCAACCAGGGCACACATTGTGGAAGACTGGGTACTGACGGTGATATGTTCCGAAGTGACTTTTGGCTCCCCACTTTCAACGATGATCATCGGCCGACAAATCCGCCCTCCGTCACTCGCGATGTGAACGGCGCGGTGATGGTGATTGACATAGACGCTGACAAATTCACTGACACGGCCTGCTCTGCGCAGCCTTCGGAAGTTGGCGACAAACCGGGCGGGAGTTCTCGTCAAACCGACGATTGTTCCGTTTACGTTAACGACGAAAGTATGAGGACCGTATATCTCCGTGCCTGTCGACAGACGGATATCTTTGTAACATCCTTGATAAGTTTAAAGTTGAAGTGATGACGATTCGGGAAATACCTTCCACTCCGAGCATAAAGGCTAAGCGGATTATGGGTTCCTCTTCCACATCGGTGGTGATGTGCGTCATGAGCGCAAGATTCTTTACGAGACCGCAGGCTTCGCCTTCTGGGGTATCGCTGGGACAGAGCATTCCCCATTGGCTCGGCTGCAGGGCACGTGGTCCGCTGACCTTGCGAGTCTTCTCAAATTGAGAAGAGATGCGGGTCATCATTCCGAGAGCAGATATGAAACTCAAACGGCTGAGAACGTGAGTTACACCGGCTCTTTCCATTTTAAACCGTTTCAGAGACCAGTTTCCAGTGGAGATCGCGCGAACGAAACCAGAGGTGATGTGGTCACCTTGAAATTGCATAGTATTGAACGCGTCAAATTCATTCGTCCGTGAGGGCTTTTTCAGGACCTTGTCGATCGCAGATTTGAGATTGGCATTGAAAGTTTTGAACAGATCCTCAAAGAGTAGTGCCAATAACTGACCGGCACTTAAACGTGTTTGCCTGAGTGTTAGAACAAAGAGGGTATTTCGTGCACCACGTACAGCTCCAGTCGTTTGTTACCAACATAGTCACGGTCATCGACCATCTTTTCATCGTCTATGGCCATGAGAACGCGCCGAGTCATTGTCGCGACGAAGATAGCCTTTGACCTAAAATCTAGTCCAACAACCGGCACGTGGGCTAATACGATCGTCGCCAGCGCTTCCAGCGCCTCTTCCCAGGCTGGTCTTCGTGGGCCTACAACCTTGCGATTGACCTTTACCCTAGAACCAATCCATTCCAGAGCCTGGTGGCGAGTGAATACACCAAGCTTGGCAGCCTCTTCCAAATTCGCGGCAAAGGCAGATTTGTAGGCGTCCGTAGTCCCAGCAGTGAGCAAAAGGATTTCCTTGTCCGATTGAATGCCAAGAGCCTTGAGAGCGATGACAATCGGAACGTCTTCGTGAATCGAGTTGTGACGAAGATAGACCTTGCCCTTTTTGGTAGCTACGTACGTTTTAGACTTGAGACCTCCGTGAGTTGAACTAGAAGAAGCCGTGAGGGGCGATCCGACAGGAAGATGACCCGTCGATGCTCACGAGGTGCAGGAAGCCTGGACGATGCCCTTGACGTGATCCGTTTCGACGATAATTCGGTTCTTGCTCAACTGCTCCTGGACGAGGATGACCTTTTCCGTGCCTTTGACGACAAAGTAGCCACCGGGATCGAGCGGACATTCGGTCATGCGAGCGAGTTGTGCCTCGGAATGCCCGGTCAAGATGCACTTGTTACTACGCAACATGATAGGCAAACGACCAATGTTCACGTTTGGCCTCCTCACGACGTTCTTGCCGCGGGTATACTGAATCGTAACGAGGATGGGTGCACTATATGTTATATCGCGTAGCCGACATTCGTGTGGGGTGATACTCTTGTCGATAGCGTCTAGATCGGTGCGGTCGGGGAAGCCCACGTGAATGTCGGCGTATTTGAGCCAAAATCTAGGATCGACGTCTGAAGTGACCTTGTTGTTGGCTTTGACGATATTCTTGATGTCGGTATCGACAAAGTAGTTGAAGGAGTCGATGTGCTGTTTGACGAGACCTTTGACTTTGAGGAAAGCGGGTAACAGGAGCCATTTGTCCTGTTGGTTTGGCTGTCAATGTACGCGGTAGGGAAAGAGACGGAATGAGCGCACCTCAACGTTTTTAATCGGATCTGCGAGGCCCAGTCCGCGCCAGTTTGTACGGTTCTGATGCTGCCATTCCTCGTCCTCTGGATCCATTCCAAATGTATGACGATCGGCTAGCAAGTCACGGTGTGACCCCGACCACCTCGAGCGGAAGAAAGGTTCTCCAGCTAATCAGGTTTGCACTCAGGACAGTCTCAGGGAGCGCCACTGATGATGGGAGCTTTCTAGAAAACCAAAAGACTCGTAGGCAATCCAGCACAGTGAGCGACTCTGTCTCACGACTGACACCTCAAGTTTTGGAATTCAATCGTCAGCAAAAACTCGGACACAAATCAGGCTGGGCGATGTAGTTGAGCAACACTGGCAAGTAATGCCTTGGACCTAGATTATCTCCAAGGTGCGTGTCTGCCGTCACTGAGAAAGCTCCATAGAACGCTAATCCTTTCTAGGCATGACCTCCGCTGACTTTACAATGGTCCCTCAGATGTTCCCTGGACGTGCCGGAAGGACCGCCACATGCACTCTCACCATCGCGCCGCAGCGCGGATGATGTGACTAAACCAGCTCGTTAAATATCGAAAGATCCCCGCGAACACTAACTCTCTTGCTTCCCTCCCCAGACCTCTCAGACCTCCAGATGACGTCAATCACCAGCACTCCGACCTTCTCATTAGCATATCTCGAGGCTATGCGTAGCGTTCAGTATCAAATAGGTCTGTCTTGTCCCTACTCACGTTCTTCTGACATCATGTGCTTACACTACCAAAAGTGGCTGGGATCAGTTTCTTGGTCTGGGATATCATTTTGACATTTCCAGGAGAGAGGGAGTATATATGGCGGTAAGGTCGTGCGAGTCGCAGCAATGTTACCCTGAATTCAACATTAACAGAATGCGACGCTGCATGTTCAAGTGTTTCTACTTTTATTTTCGTTACTTTCTGCTGGCTGTACAAATGTAGGACTGACAGCCGCTCTTCGACCGAACCGACTAATCCCATCGTAGATTTCATCTGGCTATATCCCCGGGCTTGTCCTCAGGCCGAACGCCGGACTCCTTGTGCATTATATGGTATCGATACATAGTACTCATCGCGCAAGTCTCAATTTCTATGATTGATACCATTTTGGCTATCAGAGGTAAGCTCAGCAGGGCCTACAAAGCTTACTTTTCAGCTCTGTTTTGGATCAGTTTACGCACTATTTAATCGGAACCGCAAAATCGGTGTTTTCCTCGGTAGCCTGATCCTCTTAGAATCGGGTCTCGCAGTAATTCACATGGTCAAAGCTCCCGCAGTGGAGTATCTCGAGGCTTGTTTCCTCCTCAAGCCGCATAACGACCTTGCAAACGCTCACACGTAACCTTTCTGTTTTCCAACGCATCTAACACGCACGTTGACATGGTACTCAGGATTTTCGTTATGGTTGTCCAGAGTATCCTCATGGGTATGTTCATCGTCAAGCAAGTGGTTGGGGTTAGGCTGGGGTGGGGAAGGACGCCTCTTCTATCGTTTCTCGTGAAAGATGCTACGAGTAATTATATCGCTGTCTTTCGTGAGTCATCTTATAAACCTTATCGCTGAACGTGGCACACCCATGCGCGCTTTAGTGCTATGCGGTACTACTTTGACGTTCCTCGGGTTCGACGATCAACGAACGATCGCAGTTTTCTAGTATGTCTCACGCATTCGGTGTTCAGAGATTGGATTGACGAGTTGACTACAGTTGGTCGACACCGTTATATTCTGCTGTTGTGGGTAATCCCATCTGATTAAGCGTTACCAAGACCTCACAACTTGAATAGGGTTGTCGTCTTATTTTGAACATGGAACGCTTCGCACGACGGTGCCCCCCGGATGAAGAGATCATGCTGACGAGTCACATCACCCTGTAATGCTGTATCCTTACTACAGTATATTACCTTTTTTTCGCGGAAACAGGGGCATCTAGGAATAGCGACGAATCTTCGTCATCAACGTAAGCGATGCGTGAGTATACTAAAAGACTCTCATGGAGCGATTTACTTCCTTTCCATCAAAATCAATGCCCTCCAACCACCGATACAACACTCCTTGGGATGGGTTCTTTGGAGGTCTACCAGAAATAACGACAGATGCAGCTTGTTCCAAGCTTGTTCACACTTGAATGTAAGGTTAGGGTTTAATTATGATGGAAGCCGTCGCCACGACCAACTCGGGAAATTTTAGTCACATCTGGTTATCTGATACTTTGACATTCACTCGCGCTCGGTCGACAGTACGTGATGCGGACGCTGCGTCCACGCCGTATTCGATCAAATCCCTGCATTCCCTAGCCAGAGGTCCGAAGCAGACCCCCATGGTGAGTTGGGTACATGCAGGCAGACGTTGCGACAACGTCGTCTTCATCAAAATTTGCCAGCACCAAACTTTGTCGGAATCTGACGTGGGAGTGGCGTAGAGCTGACCCTGGTACCACAGGCACCCTCGATGATACAAACTCGCCCGCTCAGCCGCCTGGATTCCGTGCTGACACTCTCGCCATCACGCCAGCTGTCGTTGTCATACTCTTTCGCAAGATGACTTCAAATGGCGTCGACCGCATGGAAATACCCCCCGCTGCCGTTCGCGACGTGGGTTACCACAGCTGTATAGTTTCAATCTTGTCAGGTTTCACGCGGTGCTGACGCTGTCACCAGTCGCTTCTTTGACGTTTTTGGCTTGGGACTTTTTGGTGACGCTGGATGACGAAGTTCAGTATGTTTGGACGTGCGTGACCCCGTTTGATATTCGTTCTGGTTAGCCCCTGACGTCGCGTTTTCGTCTCTTATAGTATGCGTAACAAAAGTCCATTCAAGTGGGGGTATTTCTTTCTCCGCTATGGTGTCATACTTGCGCATATGTGAGTGTCTCACGTCACGGACATCTTGCCGCGAGTCGCTGATACCAGCTTAGCACACACAACATCTTGGCCGAAAGCTTAGCTAATGGCAGTAATCCCCCCATACTCTGCAGATTGTGGAACGCCTATGTCATAACTTTCACACAAAGTATACAAACCATTCTCGAACTCGTCCTCGCGTCCCGGGGTAAGTCGAAGGTGATTTCTTCCTTCAAAGAGGAAGTTTGGTTGAACAAAGCCCATAGTGTTTGCTCTGTACAACCGATCCAAGAGAATTGCGTACGTACTGTTGATCTTGATCTTGACGGAGGTTGGGGCGTCAGTGAGAATGCTGTGGGCGGGGCACGGTTCGGGTTTTTACGGAACCTGCCTTTTGCTGGCACCGGATAAGAGTGCGATGAACCAAAGGTGAGCACTTGTCCTCGCTCCGCTATCGCGAGTCAGACGATCTGCCTAGTATATTGGGGTTTATCGTCCATTGTATCCTTATTGGCCTGACGTTGTTCAAGTACTGCTTTGCCCTTCGAGCAGGTTGGGGGAGGACTCCCCTCGTATCTCTCGTAGTTCGTGATAACAGTACAGTATATGGTACAATTATCCGTAAGTGGACGGCAGCAGCACGAGTCAGGTCAGCCAGCTCGCTGCTAACCCCACGACTCAGTCCTGCTCGCATCTGTGATAGTTCTATGTGGCTTGGAGGACGAGCGAGGAGTGATCGTCTTTTAGTCTGTGTTTTTTGCTTGACCTCCTTGCTTGTTGCTGCTAATTTTTGGCCTTGTTTTCTCTCAGCTGGGCCACGGCTCTGACCAGCATCGCGGTACGTCCGCATTTGGTTTTGGGGATGTTGTTCCTTCGTGATACCGCATTTAAAATTAGGCATCTCGCATGATACTATCCATGGAGCGCTTTGCAAGAAAGGAGCTTTCGGTGGGATCACCCGCCGGACATGCACTCTTCACCACCCAATTTAGCCTCGAAACGTTCACATCCACCTTGGATAGGGGGCACGATAGATCCATACCCTAGCCTCCTTTTTCTCTGACGACAGTTTAGTGTAGAGTGGCCTGGAGTCTAACAGCTATTGTTTAGAGCAAGTACATATTGGGGTCCGGTGTATGTTTTTTTGGATGGGTGTCCGAGTTGTATGCATGGCTGGCTGCGTGCTTTTGTGGATCTTACAGTGTCACCTTTGTTGTAGCCTGTCAAATATCATATATTCAGGTCCTAAATGACACGGCCGTACGCCGGCAAGCGGTCGAGTGTTGCATTGTGGGGTGTGTTGGGCTGTAACTGAACGTGCCACTTGGACTTACGACCCGAAGGCATTCAAGATTGGATACCGGGACATAGGTATAGGTGTAGTAAAGATGGGGAATGAACATCATGTATGAATACCCCAGTCTGCTGGTAAAGTACAACAACGCTACACAAACAAAGCTGTTATACACGATTGCGATCCAACGAGAGCACCGTGTCCTAGCCCACGCCCGACTTCCACGAATCGTCAAAGCCATCAAAATTCCACTGGCTTGGTCAAGTTCTGCAAGGCATCGGAAAGTGAGTCTCTTGATCGAAAAAGCACGAGTCACGTACCGTGTAAGGTGTCGTAGAATACTGAGTTTTCAGGTAAGCGAAAGGCATGATGCAACGTTGAATCTCCACCACGCACCCTTGGTTCCTGAGTCCAGCGCTGAAAGTCCATGTCATATTCCTTGGTGAGCATATCCAGATCAATCTCTTCGTATCTTTCTTGCATCTCGGAAATAAGAGCTCTGTCAATCGTTTCGCCTTGAAAATAAATACCAAAGGAAAAAAAAAAATTCAATTACTTGAGCTGGTCACGCAGTTCCACCCACGATAGATTGGGACATGTAGTCAGAGCATCGAGGACCAACTATCAATAGGAGTAATGACTCAATTGGTGCTGCAGATGGATCCAAGAGTACACCACCTTTGTGAATGTCAACCCCCGCTCACAGTCATCGTGTGCGAACTGGTCTTCCCTGCATGCAGACAAAGAGATCTGTGGAAACGGGTTGATCGTGATGTGGTGGGTCCAACAATTAAACTTTATACCACTCTAGGCTCTTGTGTGGAAAGCACAGGTCCAGATGTCGGTAGGGCTCTTTGGATGGTTTCCTTTCGCCGTGGAGTTGATGAGTGTCGACAATGCTTTTTGCTCAACCGTACTACAGTGTATGAATGAGGGTGCAAATTCATATGTACGGGGGTTTTGGCAGTGCTTACGGAATTGAACGATTGATATAGCGATGGCTGCTCGACTTCGGAGATGAGCGTTGTACACCTGCAGTGGATGATGTGGACAACTAGCCTTTGAAGCAATGTCCGGGACCAATATGCCACTCTCTTGAATAAGTATTTGGACCCTGGCCTATCTGCAGGTCTGGAAAGAGTTACGGATGTAGCAAGAAGTTGTAGATACTGGTTTCTTACCCAGTAGCTTTTCTGAGTGACAGCAGTCGAAGAGAGCCTAGAAAGAATCTCTGTGGGATGGACAATGTCTACGAATAGACACACTTACAAACAACTTAGCGTTACTCACTTTGTTTAGAGGTATGACGAGGCGATCGTGCAAGACCTGTACAACTCTAAGATTGAGGATGACAGAGACAAGTCAGATTCACATGACTAGAAATGGCCTTTCCATCTGCTGTAATAATCGCTGAAGCAGTGTCAATATTTATGGGAATGGAGTACGGTGACAACCATAGCACTTCTGACCTGGTTTTTGCTTGCCTGCTTCCTCTAATAGCAGGCATTGTCCCAAAACTGGTTTTCATGCTTGTGACATAATACTCTATGACAGGAACGTAGCAACTTACAATAGAAGAAGAAATGCTTAGCGTCTGAAGCATTACCAACCAATTGATCTATTTTTCGTAGCTGCATGGGATTGATGACAATAAGTCCATGAGAGGAACAACCGAGACTGCATACAATTCTATCGCGCGTAGGCCAAAGTTCTTTCGGAAGTTTCTTGTCATCCATCATAAGGACAACATCATCTGCATGGTAACCGTGCGAATCTGATGGGATGAGATTGCGAACAGCAACCGGACTGCTGATGCTCTACCTATCAAGTGGTCGCGAAGTGCGCGTGCATCTCGGTGAGCCAGAGGCAAGTCGGGTAAGCAACTTGTAAATGAGCTAGCTCGACGAGTGACATGCCGGATGGCGATGAGAAGGGCCCTTTTCTTCCCTGTCGATGTGTAATCAGTGCCGTAGCGAATTGACTCATGTACACGGTGATCCCCTCTCGGATCCTCCGATTCCAAATCGGTAAGGTAGCGTACTACTTGTTGTGCGCTCGGACGCTTCTCGGGGAGCAACCAACACATTGTTATGAGTTCCCAATGCTTGTCATCAAGCTCGACGGTGGGACGGTCTGGAAACTTGCGGTTCATGATTTTCAACCCCATGACAACCCTCTCAGGTTTGCCTTCCCATGGGATGTTACCAGATAGTACCTATCTCTAAATCATCAATGTTACCATGGACGAGAGATTCGGTCTACCTCGAGCATGATGCAGCCGAATGAATACACATCGACAGATGGTTTCGGTTCACATTCCTCGTGAAACAACTCCGGCGCAGCCCATCGTATAGCCCCAAGGTCAGTTGAGCACCGATTCAAGTATGTCATGCCAGGTTGCAACCTTCCGAGGGCGGATGAAAGTCCGAAATCAGTTAGCCGAGGCTTACATTCTTCGTCGATGAGGATATTGCACTGAAGGTAGGAAAGGTTCGGTATAGGAGTTTACAAAGCAAACGTCAACCCACGCTTGTTAAATCGCCGTGGAGTACGGGGATTGAATGCACTGATTACCACGACATCAAAACTAGAGTTACATGCAGATACGGCGAAACCTTTAAGACTCACGATATTCTAAACAGGCCGCAATTCCACGTAGCTGAAATACTTAGCATAATCAATTCCCCAGCCAAGGACAACTTACAATAGAGAATCGCTGAACGAGCGTGTGTGTTTTGCCAGCGTCCTTTAGAAATGAGTGCAATGTACCGTTTGGCATCCAAGCTGACACGATGGCATCTAGTGGTCCATGCCACTTTGTAACACCAAGTAACGGAACGATATTTTGGTGATCAAAGTCGAGTCTCCTCCAGAGGCCGAGCTCGCGTCGTAGATCCTAAGTCAAAGGTACAGCAAACAGTAGGTCAGCGCTAATTATCCTTGTGTTTGATCCTAAGTAACAAACCTTGTTTATCGCTTCTGACTCCTCCCCTGAAGAGACGAAACACCTCAGTGACTTGACTGCAACCTACGAGGGCTAAACATCATGTAGGTCGTACCAGAAAACGAACAACGCACCATGGAAGGTGACGAGTTTGAAGGCTCTGTGTACCTGCACTTGAACACGTCTCCGAACCTGCCGCCTCCACAGTGAACGGCAGTATCTCGATCTATTCGATCAGTTAAATCAGTCAATTTGTGTTCATTAAACTTGTGGGCACTGTGGTCAAGGAATTGTTGAAGTTAGCGTGAGCGATGGGTAACTTTACTTGCACTTGAGAGTGCATGACGGGATATATCTTGTGTCCTGCCTGGACTGACAGTGAAAGAGCGCTACAATGCGCGTGCAATTGGCCCGCTCACTGGGCTCCCTCAAGCATGTACATAACCAAGGGTACTTTGATTCGCACGATCACGTTGATCCTTGACGGAGATTGAGAGTGACAACTCCTCTGCAAGGTGGTCCTCTCTCTCATCGTCTACCTCCCATGTCGCGCTCGCCGGCACCACAGTCGTCCCATTCCAACTCTCTCCTTCTTCGCCGTCAGCTTACAGAACTCACCAAACACCCCGTAGAGGGCTTCTCTGCAGGTACGGGCAACGTCCCTTCGTGGTGTTGATCTCCAACGGATTCCTGACAGAATTATGGGAAAAGGACTCGTTGACGATAACAATCTATATGAATGGGATGTCATGATTATCGGGTTGGTCGTTTCTGTAGGATCGCTGCATCAGACCACCTTGCTGATCTTCTCGAAAGGCCGCCTGATACGCTCTAGTGAATACCCCTCCCGTGTCCACGCATGTTCTTACATCTGATCCCATCTTCTCCCCTAGCGAGGGTGGTTTCTTCAAAGCCCGATTGACCTTCCCACCTGAGTATCCTTTATTGCCCCCCAAGATGAGGTTCATCACTCCGATGTGGCACCCGAATAGCTGGGTCGTCTTTTAGACAGGGACCGATCCGATGCTGACTTGTCACAGTCTACCCAGATGGCGTCGTCTGCATTTCGATCTTGGTGAGAAACCTGCAGAACCATCCAAACTCAGCTTATCTTCTTGTGGTCAGCATGCACCTGGCGATGACCAGTATGGTTATGAGGATGCGGGTGAACGATGGATGCCCGTTCATACTGTTGAGACCATTGTGCGCTGGTCCTGGAGTTGCCCGTTGCGGATGCTCATCATCGTATACTATAGCTCATCAGTGTCATTTCCCTTTTATCCTCGGACACCCCCAACACGGATAGCCCGGCTAACGTTGATGCAGCCAAGGAGGTCCGCACTGACCTAGCTGGTATGTTTCTCTGCACACCCAAGTTCACAGCAACTCACGGATAGAGATAGCGTACAAGAAGAAGGTGCGACGATTGGTGCGGCGTTCTGCAGAGGAGGCGTTTTAGTCGATCGTTGTGTTTCCTGCTCACGCCGTAGTATATCGCATTTCTCCATCCCCATAGTTGTGTATCTAGCTTTGTTTGCGGTCTTTTGGCGGTCCCAACAGGAGTATTTCACGTGACCACCTATCCAGTACTTACACCGCACTGCGAGCCTTGTTCAAGTCGCCTTTTTACCATTTACCTCAACCATCCCCGTTCTCCACTTACACAGAAACTCGAGCACAATGTCTGAACAAGCTGGCGAGGCAAGTCTGTCCAAGGTTTTCCGTAGATCTGACCGTAACCAACATAAATCGAAATCTGCACGTATGTCGAACGTTCGATTGCCACTCTTTCGTGACTCTAGGCCGTGCCCGCAGCGCAAAAGGGCAGTTGGACATCTTTTTTGAAATCGTTGGTCAAAGGTCCTGTACGAGTTGTCTGCTATGCTGAATGATGTATTGTTGTAGCCTCGCTGGATTTTCGGGGGATCTATCCTCCCTAACAGCGCCGCCTTTTATCCTATCACCCACCTCGCTCACGGAATTCCCGGGTCCGTCTCCTTGCGTGGTGTTGTGTAGTCGGTACTGATTTGCTTGTAGCCTATTGGTGTGAACGCCCAGAGTTGTTTGCACAGATCGCAGATGGCAAGACGGAGGAAGCTCGTGCATTGGCTGTGTTGCGGTGGTTCATTGTAATGCTTATCCCATGCTCTTTCCCTTGTTGGAACTCATCTACGCCCTCTTTAGAGTACCCTCAAAGGTCAATATACCTCACGTAATGAATCGATGGGATCTGAGAAAAAGTAAGTTTTGCCAGTCCCGCGTTTGCTCAAACCTAATTGTTGTCCAGGCCATTGAACCCTGTGCTTGGAGAGTGAGTGTGCTGCAAAAGCTGAGGCGTGTTTGGTGCTGACAATCTCAGGTTGTTTTACGGGCATTGGCCAGAGACGAAGGAACGAGGCGGCAAGACTACCCTAGTTGTTGAACAAGTCTCACACCACCCACCAATTACTGCTTACCACATAGCAAATGATGCCAAGGGTGTTGTGTTGAATGGTCACAATGCCCAAAAAACAAGTTTCAGCGGTCCGTAGTTGCCCGTGTTCCTTTTGTGCACTTGCGCAACAGGCTGACACATAGCCAGGTGGTAGCATCATCGTTAAGCAGGTCGGCCATGCCATCCTGACAGTCACTTTGCCATCTGGTGGCAAGGAAGAGTATTTGATCACTCTCCCCCGCCTTCGTATCGATGGTCTTTGGTATGGCTCCCCCTATATCGAACTAGCCGACACAAGTTACATCCAGGGGTCGAACGGCTGGGTGTCCGCGGTACGCTCACTTTCCATGTCGAACAAACATGCACGCTCATGGTAGTACGTTAGATTGAGTACAAGGGCAAGGGATACTTTTCTGGAACCTCCCACTCGTTTAAAGCCACAGTTTCACATCCTGCACGCTCTTCTGAGCGTGTTATTCAGGGAATGTGGCACACCACGTCGACGGACAAGTCGACCGGTGCCACGTTCCACGACGTCACTACTCCAAAGGAAGAGGTAACTGTCACGCCAGTCGAAGAACAGGGTGAATGGGAGAGTAGACGCATGTGGTATGGTGTTGCCAAGGGTATCAGGGAAGGTGACTTTGAGACCGCCGCAAAGGAGAAGAGCAGGATCGAGGTAGGGTTTCGTCACTGTTACTCCGGGTATACTGATGATATCTGGTTTCAGAATGAACAAAGGCAAAGACGACGGGATGAAGCTACTGCTGGGACCACATGGGCTCTGAAACATTTCGAACACATCCTTGACGACCCTGCATGTAAGCCTGTGGACCCTTGAGTTCTGTATCTCTACTGACCCATCTTAGATGAACGTCTCGCGGATTTATTCTCTGGGAACCCAGCTACGGAGGATACCTACATTTACTTGAACAATGGTCCATCAATGTAGAGTGGTGTATCCCTGTGCTATCTCATCCGTCGGACGATACATCACGACTGCAGCACGCGCTGTTAGATGGCTGCAGGCGACTTTTGCTTAGCCTCACTGTTCCCCATATTCCCCTGTATTCAACCTACACGAATTAATTTGTTCTTGGACAACTACTCGTCATTAATGGTGCCATTCTTTGCTGCGTCTACTCTTTCAATCCTGCGACTACCTTTGCCAGTCCGCCAACGTGCGTTGGCAACTTCGACATGATCGAGCCTCTTTCGCAGCAATATGGGGATGTATTTGACTCCTCTTCTATATGTACCTCCGCCCAAGGGCACACCAAGCACTGGGGGTTCCTTGTTCGCTAACAGTGGAATCGTCGATGTCGTCAGTCCTGTCTTGCTGAAAGGAAAGTACTGGGGAGGCGGTGGATGATATCGAGCGGTAGCTGCCAAGAAATGGGCTTCAAGGGTAGTATGAACCAGCGAACGTTGGTGTACAGCATGCAGCTGATGATACAAGTCGCCCTTGACCCTCGCAGCGGGCCCGTCCCCACTACCAGTATGATCATCGCCCGTCTGCCACCGTACGCCCGAGTCTGCAAACGCGCACTCCCAGAGCATGAGCGGGAGCGCATCTGCCATTTGGTAATCTGGTTTACGATCGACGATCGGGAGGGGTGGGTCGGACTGGGAAAGGGGCCGCTCGGACCCGTCGACGTTCATCAGCGTCGGCACGATCGACGGATGCTCGAGGCCTGCACCGACGAGAAAGAGGACGGCCATGATATGCCGTACTTGATGGTACAGAAACGCGGACCCGACGAGGTCCAAGACGTAGACCGCATCGTCGTCGTGGCCTTGTTGTTGTTGTTGTTGGCCTGAGACGAGGACAATCTCGGCGTGGATGATCCGACGACGAAACTCGGTGAGCTGCTTGGTTGGATCTAGTTTGGAGAGATTCCGGAAATCGTGTTCGCCGACGAGCGTGGTGGCGGCGCGTTGCATGAGGGTGATGTCGAGGTCGTGTGCGGTGAAAAAGTATTTGTAGTGTCGGTGTTGGCAATTGTGTCGGGCGGAAAAGCCTGGGGAGACAGGGGACCAGGCGAGGACGCGGATGGTGGGTGGGAGTATGCGGTTGAGGATGGAGACGTAATGCAGTTCTTGGGTACGTGGTGGTGGGGAAGACGAATTGGAAGGCGGTTCGTCGTCGAGGTCAAACGATGGCAAACCCGAGTCCGTGTCTGGCGTTGTTTCCAGCTCTGCGGTTGGTGAAGGTGTTAGGTCCGATGCTAGTTCAACGTCGGGTTGAGGCGCCTCCGAGGGAGGTGTCGTACTGTCGACAGGGAGGGCGCTCCTGACCCAGAGCGAGACGACTTGCCCAGCAGCGCTCACACCTACGTCGGTCCTCCCGCACCTCTCCCATCCACATCCGTCCAAACCAGCCTCTGCATCTACCAATCTTGCTTTTGCAAATGCTCGGAAGAGCACTTCTTCGACAGTCGGTAATGGGGTAGGATCGATCTGATACGCCAGACCGTTGTATTCCCATCCCGAATAGCAAAACTTGACCGCGATCTTGCGAACGGGATGGTCTTTGAAATGGAACGGCCGGCCGGTGCCAGGCGAGATGGCGCGCTTTGGACGTGGGTGGTGATGAGGACCGTCTTTGGCACGTTGCTCGAGGTCGGTGAGACGCGCGATGAGGTCTTGCTTTGACCAGGTGTCGTAGTTGGGAGACATGATTGGTATGTGGGCCTTTGATGGCAAGTAGTGGTATCGAAAGGTAAATCTTCCGAACCGCATCACCGATTCGAGACTTCAATTGGGCGAGTCACAAACTTGGTCAATCATTCCATGGGCCAGCAGCTTCAGAATCTTGACCTCAACGTCAAATTTCGCACTTGTGGGTCGGTAGGTGTAAGCGGTTAAAAAATCTCAAGTACAGGAGCCGTACGGCGATTCTTGGATACCTTCGCAACCGTACGCGAACCTCAACAAGGACTCTGGTTGGACCACAACACCCTTGTACGGCATAGCCGAATTTTTTGCTCCAAAGCCTCGGCTCTATTTAGTAGACTACCTTGGCTAACCGTGAGCCACCCATAGTGTAGGCGCACACGCGTATGACGAACCAATCAAGGGCTTTAATGGCAAAAAATAAGACCATTCATGGATGGCATGGCTCCTGGGACGGGACCGACGAGTCTCCCAATTTGAACGGTAACGTCACGGTCGGTTAGATTTTACGGGGTAAGCAACACTTCTTTTATTCAGCCCTTACGATCGTAGCAACCTCACGTAAATGTGGATTGGGTCCAGGTGTTAAAACTTGGCAGGGCTGTATCATCTATAGGAGCCTGCGCAAGTGCCGCCAATATTTTTTCCCATCGTACGTGTCACTTTCGTCTGCCATGAGCACCATTCCGTTTCAGTTAATATGGGCTCCAGGCTTGATAGGTGTGTGTGCACTGTGGGGTACTGGACCACTCATGGTTGAAGACTAACCACTTCTGCAGGTTTGACGGTTGGAATAGCGTAAGTCAACCTACCGAGTTACGGTTGGTTCATACGGATGATCGACCCATGCTAGTTTATATGGGGTTGGAGTTGGTCAATTCGCATTCTATTTGTGGGCATTTCCACACGACATGGTTCAACTGAAGTCGTTGGTAAGCATCTCCGATGGCACCCAAGTTCTTGCGCTTCTTATTTAGATTATATCTGTGTGCAGGTGTTCATCGTCTTGTGCGTTCGCCCTTCCATGTTTCGCCATATGACTGACATTTGACCAGCATTCTCGAAAACATCCAGACGTTCGCTCTGATCTGGACTTATCATCATCTTCTGATCCATTGTCGGTTGAAAGATTCCCCGGAGTGTACGTCCTATTTGCCTGCGTGAGTCGCCGTATGAGACGAAAGCGTTTTCGAAACTGATCAGCGGTGCACATCATCTCACGCTAGATTATTGATCGTGAGTGACATACCTCTGATTTGAGACGGACGTGCTCAGTGCACAAATTATTCTAGTTCGGTATTTGTCTCGTGGTAAGTGGCGCACAGCCCTACCGAAGATCTTGTGAATGACACTATTCAAGTACTGCATCACCTTTATAGTCCATTGGTACACTTACACACTATTCGAACTGAACCGTTTTCTGATGTCTGACTAGCTTCTACGCCCATCGAGTATGGATAAGTAAGCGATCACGGAACTCCCTTTCGTCATTATTATATTTTACCTTGCAGTTAGCGGCCGGAATCGAGTCATCGTATCTGTTGTGGTATGACCAGTAACTCAAAACACTGAGATTAGCTGATTTAAAGTGACAGTTTGTATTCGCCGTTGCTCAACTGGGTAAGCAATCGAATATAATCTCTTATCGACCTGACTCGATTGCAACCAGTGCTTGGACTCTGTTCGTATCACTCCATTCCTTCTGTCAGCTGTCTCCTTGATCGATATCACTGACTGGCGACACTGTAGTGTGTACGGCAGGCTTGTGAGTAGCTAAGTAGTGTACTTGGGACCCGTCATTGATTGTTTTGCAGGATCCACACGCCAACATTCCAGGTCCTGTCCACCATCAAGGTATAGTTCTATATGAGGGTGGATGCTAGACTTACGACCAAGTCACAGTTTTCGCCGTTGGCGGCAGTGGCGAGTGCTCTTTGTGATGCCTTCATCACGATTTCTATCATGTATTACCTACGGCCAGCGAGGACAGGCGCAAATCGGTAATTTCCTCCCCTTGAGGCGCGCAAGATTATATTCAATTCTTTATAGGCAAGGTAATTACATCAAGAAACTGAACATCATCTTCGTTCAGATGGGACTTCTTTCCTTGTAAGTCCGCGTCTGAATGCCTTGAAAGTGTTGTGGTGCAGTCCTTTCTTTCCGCACAGCATCAATTCATTAGCAGTGGCGATCATGTACTACATACAGGATCACGGCGCGTCTCAGTTTCTCACCGCTGGACCTGGTGTCGTGCTAAGTAAGAGTGAGCTCGCGGTCATTGTACATGATTGTCTCTCACCAGACTCACTGCGCCTATCCACAGCATACGTAAATTCCATGCTCAGCGTGTGAGTGGGCCCCGATCTAGGCAATGCTGGACAGCATCGACCCAATTTTAATTTTTTTTCAGGCTGAATGCACGCAAGCCAATTCGGGAGGAAAAGGAAGCCAAAGCCGAGCGTGCGATAGAGATACCGACAAACCCCACTATTGATCCAGTGACTGCACCATAGAGATGTTCCATTGAGCACGTATTCGGGAGATTTGGAGGGGACATTTGGTTCGCTTCGAGTTTTACCTAATCTTGAGGAATCCATCGCATAGACTACCTTGCCTTGTCGGAGAGTAAGTCATTGCGAGCTCAACGTGTTCATACGAAAGTCCGAGTTGACGGTATTCAATATACTCGACTCGTCGGATATACTCTCTATGCTCGGCCCGCCGACCCTGCGGCGTGATATACAAGACCAAGATTCTACCCATCCTCCGACAATCGCGACAGTATTGTGTGAGTCATGGGCGCGATGAGCTAGAAGGCGGATCTGTAATGCGGCCCACCAAAACCAAGCTGAATCGGCTGGTAAGGAATGGCTGGCGCTGGGGTATATCATTCAAGATCTCCCTCGCAAAACGCTCCATGCCAAGTATCATGCGACATCCCTGAATGTGACGTCATGACAGAACGCCTTTCCCAAAAACCAAACGTGATCATACCGAGATGCTGATCAGAGACGTGGACCAGCTGAACGACAGGAAAAAAAAGGTCAGGCCATCATCAGCAACGCCACGGCGCCAAATATAATGATCACAAACAAAATGACAGCCACTGCTCGTTCCTTTTCCAGGCCACACATGATCACTACAGATATGACCAAGACTGAATCAGTAGGTTAGCTAGCAGCTGACTGACTGACCCGATGTGCGCTCTGGACCACTTACAAAGAATCGTAGCATACACTGTGCTGTTATCACGAACCACGAGTGATACGAGGGGGGCCCTGCCCCAGCCTGCCCTGAGAGCGAAGAAGTACTTGATCAATGTCAATCCAATAAGTATGCAATGGATGATAAATCCGAGTATACTAAACAGGGCCTTTTGATCAACGACGGCTCGCAACGAGCAGCAGAGCTTGGACTCACGTTTGATACTTGGAACCGGGAGACCCTTTGATCAAAAGGCACATGCCGTGAAAGTGGGTGTGCTGCTGCTGCCATAGCACTCTCACTGACCCCGCAGTTTCCGTCAAGATCAAAATCAGCACTAGGAATACAACCTTCCTGGATCGGTTATACAAGGCAAATACTGTGGGATTTTGTCTAACTGAACTGTATCTTCTAACGAGGAAAACACCTTGAACGTACCGCGAGTTGCCAGGATAAGCTCGAGCAGGGTTGCAAGAACCTGTGAGAAACCGAGGGAATAGATGGACCATATGATGCAGTGTATGGGGGGGTTACTGCCATCTACCAATTGTTTGATGAAGACGTTGTGCGTTCTACACTGAAATCAGCGATTCTGAGTAGAAGCATACATGTTATAATGGACTCACACATGTGCGAGTATTACAACATAGCGAAGAAAGAAGTACACCCACTTGAAGATATTTGTGTTACACATACTACAAGGAACGAAAACACGGTGTCAGGCAAATTCCCAGAATGAAAGCCCAGCTGATGACGTACGTCCAAATGTACTGAACTTCATCATCCAATGTCACGATGGCATACCAGACCAGAAACGTTAGCGATGCGACTGACGGTAGGGTCAGCACCGTGTGCGATAGGAGGCGCTACCAAACATACGGCTGTGGTAGCACACATCACGGGCGGCAGCTACATGCGCAGGGGATATCGTCTGGTTGAGACCACTTGGAGACATCTAGCAGAGGCAGAGTGTCCAGGTATGACTCGGAACCACGGTGCAAGGCCCTGCACATCTACGTCAACTCGTCAGCTTTGTATCATCACTGATGCCAGGGTCAGTCCAATCCCACTCCCACGTCATACGCCAACAAGGTTGAGACTGACACATGTCGAAGATGACGCTGTCGTAAACTCCGGGTCTTGCAGACAAACCTGCTTCGCTAATTAGTGCTCAACCCCTGACCACTGTGAGGGTTTGGTAAGAGTGTTAGCAAACCTCCACGATAGCCAGGGTTGAGCATTGTACTTTGATAGGGAGCGCTCCGTTGAAAAATACCAAGTACCTTTTCCACTACCTATATAGGATATTTTGCAATAGGCTTGTAATGTGGATTCCTGAAAAGTAACTGCACCCAAGCTAGAGATGCTCTACTGGAAACTCACATGTTCGGGATATGCTTGAGGGGCGCCGTGCGTGTTTTCTCTGCTTCCAATTCCAAATTTCCAATTGTTCTTATTTCAATGCAGAATGTTCCTGTATATGACCGTACACTCGCGAAGTTCAACAAACATTTTCCCTCTATACTCGAACCTGTGACCCATGGTATACAATATTAGCCTGAGGGCGTTATACATCCTGATAAGCTTCTGTTACCTTAACGAATTACGAGATGGCATGACGTCAGATTCGCGCTGGTGGATCCCTAAAGTACTACTACGAAGTGTTACAACGCGCGGATCTATCATCCCGCTGATCCGACGCTGATTCCGCTAGTGAACAGTAGTGGGGCCGATTCTGCGAGATCGTCTCGTGCCAAGCGCTCCATGCTTAGTATCATCCTACACCCCTAGATACGATCCCATGAGCCGCTGAACACATTCACAAAACCAGTTTTGGTCATACCGAGATACTGATCAAAGACGTGGACCAACTGAATTACAGAACAGAGAGGCCAGACATCAGTAAACACGCAATGATACAAACAATGATCACAAACAAAACGAGTGCAGCTCCTCGCTCGCTTTCCGACTCATGCATAGTCACCTCGGATACGAAGAAGACTGGGTCATCAAGTTAGTACCAAGCTCACTGAACCGACCCGGGTTAGTAACGCCTACTCACAAAGAATTATAGTATACACGATAGTGCCATGACGAACCACGAGTGCTACAAGGGGAGACTTCCCCCAACCCGCTCTAGAAGCAAGGAAATACTTGAACAATGTCAAGCCAATAAGCGTGCAATGGACGGTGAGCCCTAATATGCTAAACAGACCCGCTATAATTAAAAATGGGAACAAGCAGCGGAGCATGAACTTACCTTTGATACGTGGCATTCCTAGTCAGTGGCATTAGAAGGCACGTTCCATAAAAATCAGCCGTGTGCTGCAACGATATCGATCTCGCTGTTCCCGCAGCCTCCATCAAGATCACAGTCGATAGCAGAAAAGCGACCTTCTTGGATCGGTGATAAAAAGCAAATACTGTGGACTTCGTATAATCAAACCGTATCTTCCAACAGAGAAGTCACCTCCAACTTACCGCGAAATGCCAAAATAAGCTCGAGTAAGGTTGCAAGAAATTGTGGAAAGGCCCAGGCATAGTTATACCATATGCCACAGAGTAGAGGAGGATTACTGCCATTTGCCAATCGTTCGATGAAGGAGTTGTGCGTTCTAGCTGAAATTAGTGGCTCTGCGAAAGGGGCACATTGTAATGTAATGCACTCACATATGTGCGAGTATTACAGGATATCGAAGCAAGAAGTACAGCCACTTGAACGGGTTCATATTGCGCATGCTGTCAGGGTCGAGACAGTCAATGAACTAACCTGGACGACAATGATCAATGAGGCCCGTCACGCACGTCCAAATGTACTGGACTTCGTCATCCAGTGTCACAAAAAAGTGCCAGACTAGCAAAGCTAAGGATGCGACTGTGGTAGGATCAGCACTGCATGGAACATGATATTATTGCAACGTACCACTGTTGTAGCATACGTCGCGAGCGGCGGCGGCAGTTGCAGAAGATATCGCATGGTAGGCCCTACTGGAAGACATCTTGCTAAAATGGAGGACCTGGTTATAACGGTCTGGCGTGACTGTGATGCTCAGCATACTGATACCATTGCGCTAAGTATCGAGCATTATAACACCGCTGGTACCGCGATGGAACGAGTCCCTGTGGCATCTCTCCCACGTTGGCTGCGAACAAAGCTTGAAGACTGTATGCTGCCGTAAAGTGCTGATGGCTCAGACACAGAGCCACTGGCGATAGCCACCTACCACACGCCATGACCAATCGCGATCCTTGGCGACCCTATGGAAGAGCCTTAATTTATGAACCTGGGAAATGGCTTCCGCCGCATGAATGGCCATGGTGACGCCATCAGTGGATGCGTGGCTTCCCACTGGCACGCCCGTGGCACATGGAACACTATTATAGTGGCTTGTGGCTACGGCCCGATGGTAGACAATGCAGGACCACATTGATGATGTTCAACCCTGTGGCTTTTAATTTCGCGAGTCGTTTTGCACCCATAACCCTAGTGTGCATTTGAAAAATAAGCGATAGAGCATTCCAGACATGCACTTGTGGCTTCATTTTGGACCACCTGTCGGAGGTCTGAGTGTGCTGCTAACCTAAAAGAGCGAATCATGTTCATGAACGTTCGTTGTCAAGGAGTTTGTTGATGCGTTGGAATGACAAACAAATACAAATCCTCTACTCGTTCTGCACTGCCACGTCCGGGATCATCCCAGGCTTCATCCCGTCGGTAGATCTATTGGATCTCTCATCTCTGTCTCCAATGCCCCCTTCTGATCGCTTTGAGGGTCCCAAACCGCCTAGTCCACGTGAGTCTTATCTCTCAAGGTAGTATCCTTTAGTTGTACATTGACAATTGTTGCAGCGAGGTTGAAGAGCACTGATCTACCCAAAGATATAGACGGTCAGGCAGCTGAACCGGAACCATTCCTTAGCGGACATCCTATCTTGCCGGAGGACATGGGTATGAGAACAATCGTGGCGCGTCTAAATACCTTACATGTTCACCTTCAGATATCGCCGATCTGTCCCAAGCACAGCTCTACGAGATGAATCAAGTAGGTATTCTCCTTTCATCGAATCGGCTCATTCGTGACTGCTCTCTTCAGAGGCTCCTTGAAGAAAGCATGGAGTCAGAGCGTCCTCTGATCTCTCCGCCTGAAGCCACCTCCGTCCTGCGAAATGAATACTCCAATTCCCCGGATTTTATGGCTCAAATAGAAACCCTGATCAATCGAGGGTACAAGATCATAATTCGTGCCAAAGGTTGGTGTTGCATCATCTTTGACGCGATCAGATATCTCACTGTGTATGCCTTTGTAGGCGATGGTGATTGTTTCTACCGAGGTGACTCTGCTCTATCTGTTGCGATCTCACTTTTGATGCATCTTAGTTCTTCAGCGTTGGCATTTGCCTACCTGGATCGTCTTATGAGGTTCACGGGGCACAGTAACGATCGGTTAGCGGCGACCACGGATATGCTAGCGAAAGCTGGTTTCGATGAATGTGTCTATGGTCAACCGTACGAGATGCTCCAGAGCTTGGCTCAACTTCGTGCAAGTCGTACCAACGCAAGAGAAGAACTTTGGCAGAGTTTTACGGACCCAGCGAGTACGTCCAGAATGAGGTGTGGTATCTGCCCGTCTCACACATTCTCCTAGCGTCCAACTACATCGTCATGTACATGCGTCTCCTGACGTCTGCACAGATGCGTATAGACGAACAATTTGCAGACTTTCTTTTCGACCCCGAGTCACAAATGCAGACCTCGGTCGACGATTTCTGCAGGCGGTTCGTAGAACCCCTCGGAAAAGAGGCAGGTGAGTATAGCAAATACATATTCTAGCGACAGACTATACACACTCGAGGGGGAAAGACCATGTCCAGGTGGCTGCTCTCGCTCAAGCATTGGACGTTCATGTCAAGGTTGCTTACCTAGACGGGCATGCTGCAGACGGTCAGGTCAACTTTGTCGATTTTTCAGAGAATGCTTCCCACGGTGGGGACCCTCTAGTTTTGCTTTACCGGTGAGTGACCGCTGTGTTGGTTACGATCAGTGTCGTTGACGATGATCCGTTGGCCAGACCTGGTCATTATGATATCTTGCAGAAGAACGCCTGAGAAAGCAATCTCAGTTCGGTTCGAAAGATTACATGTAATTCACGACGTATTCCATGTAAGATATACATGCCTGGAGTGTACTGGAGGGTTGCGGTGTCGATAGATAACATACCTCGTGCCATCACCACTGAAGTATTGACGAGCTGAACCTCTAAGGTCTCTTGGAATCGGCCAAAACTACAATGGCATTGCCATCAACACAAGCTAGTCCGAGAGCGATTCACCACAAACAACAATACCAGGGATTTCCCATAATACATGCTAGACCATCATGGGGCTCGCAGTACAGAAACACAAAACACCGACTACAATTGCTTGAATGACACGCTGCAAGCTTGCTTGCAGGCTAGTTGGTCCCAAAGAGAATATGTGCCTAATCCTAAGAATAATGTCGCGCGTGTTCATCGAGTTTACCCAGTATTTCTTCTCGCTCTTCTACAGATTTCCTCGCACTGAGGGATGGTCAATGACTTGCTAGAGTACCAAAACACCTCGAACCAAGACTCACAAAGACTGAGCGAAGACAGGTACATGCGACGGATCCTTGATGTATCCCAGTTCGATCAACGCCCTTTGGCGAGATGCGAGCCTGGAGACGTCCATGAATAGCGCGTCACAAAGACAGAACCACCAACTCACTGCTCCATTGGCATGAGTGGCACCTTGTGATGTTTACGCTTCGGGGGCCACTCCATTTCCGGCGTCTTTGATCGTTTATTCTTGGTCGCCGCTTCGCCCTCCTTGGATTTTCTCGCAGCGGCTTTGCGTCGCTTATGCTCCTAAAGCAAGTTGAGCGTTTCGAACGGGCTTTGCCAATTGATCTGTACCTTGAGTGCATTCCGTGACCGTTCCTCCTCGATCCGACTTGGGAGTAACACGTCGTCATTGTGATGACTGTACTTCACACCAATCGCACCCAACGCCTTTTGTATGTCATCCTCCTCGGGAACGTCAGGAGGGTCTGAAGCAAACATGTCGTCAATCCTTCCAATGAATTGATAGACTATCCACTTACCATCGTCAAAGAGCAGAGCAGTCAATCCTCGCAGATCTGCCTATAAGAGGTGTCATTGCCTGCGAGTCAAGCGATGATAACATATGCACTTCTTCCTTTCCTCCTTTCTGGTCTGCTTCCTGCACCCAGTCATCCTTGGCCTTTGATCGTCGCCGTGACTTCCCCCCAAGATGTGCCAGCGCCCAGTCAAGTTCAATGACGGATGCTCTTTCGATCTGATGTCAAATTTATGAGTCCTGGTTCCATGATTATGAGTCCAATCCCTTGAGCTCACCGCAAGTTTGGTAGCAAGGGTATCCTCGTGAAACTTAAATATGTTCTTTACACCGAAAAGCTCGCCTTGTCTACTGGTATCTCCTTGGACCCCCGAGAAATACCTGACAACACCATTCCCGTCAAAATCCAAACTATTTGTTCAGAGAAAAACACTCACCTCGTTTGCACACTAGCTTGGTAGCCAATGGCCATTTGTTGTTGCTTGTAAAGCTGACGAGCATAGACTAATTCTTCAATCGAGCCTGCTCCCAAGAGTCGATAAACGTGGACGTCACGTGTCTGACCGAAACGGTAGGCCCTGTCCATGGCTTGTAGGTCATGGGCGGGATCTAAATGTAAATCCAGTTCAGCGCGAGGAAGTATCAAGTGGAGTGAAGTGTACTTACTCCAGTTGGGGTCTATACAGTGTTGTTTTCGTCAAAAAACAAACCAGTGATTCGCTGGTACCTACCAAATATGACCACTCTGTTGGCGCCAGTCAGGTTTAGGCCCACCCCTCCGGCTAGAGTGGAAATCAGGAATATGAAGACATCTGGATCTTGATGAAATTTATCGATCAATGGCATCCCTAATGAGAGAGACGAAGCAATGAGCTCCTTAGGTGTCAAATATGACTCTTTATTTCGTACTCTCGGGTTGACTTGTGGATCCGTCTAGTTTCAGAAAGCCGTAACCTGTATAGGCATGAATCAATGGCACGTCGGCCGTTCATAATAATGTGATCGCACCGCGATTCCTGAGATGAAAGTCTAACATCTCAAGCAACTTAACTGATTTGGTAAAGATGAGGACCTTGTTCGATCGGTCCTTCCTCCAGTCCTTGAGTAGCGTATCAAGGACCTGTGGACCGGCTCATTAAAGAGCAGACCTATCGATAACATCCACTACTCACAGTCCATTTTCCACAGAAAGACGGTTGCATCATCGCTGTGGCGAATTTCGGGACGGGTTCCCCTGCAAATACGAATTCGGCAAGTTCACGATTGCGGATGGTCTATTGCGTAATGAGAATAGATGAAACCAGACAACTATGAATCTCACTTGGTCCTGACTATCGGTGGGGGCTAAAACACTTGTTGGTCAAATGGTTACTTTATCCGTGAAAGGCATTACCCGGGAGAATCAGCGCTAAGTGATTCGAGATCTTGATCAAAATCGACGTGAATTTCAGCACGTCTCCCTTGCCAAAAGGATGACAGCAATCTTTGCGCCTTGGGGAAATGTCAGTGACTTTGAACTAGCCGTCTTCATAGCCAGCCAACTTTTTCCTTGACCCACAATCGCAGAATTCGTCCTTCTGAATGATGTTCTGGACTGGGTCCATTGCAAGGATGCGCTTGTATACCTTGATTTGTTGCGGTGTCAGAGGACAGAACACGACCTCGTCAATTTTCGTTGGTAGCTGTGCAATTCTTGAATGTAGGAGGATTCAGGACCAAAGGGCGATTGTTTACCTGATCCTTGATGATATCCTTAGTCCTGGAAGACTCGTTGAGGGGATGAGGCGGCGCAAAAACAGATAGCTTACCTTCGTTTGAAGAACTTTGGCAGTAACTGGTCCCTGACAATCCTTGCAACAGCCTACACAGAATCAGCCACTCTTCAGATAGGGCAAGATAACGTACCAAAGCTTTGGTCCTCTCCTCCTCCGTCGCGCTCGCCGATTGACCCACGGTCAATGGTTTGACAACAAACCCTTTCCATTGTTTCATCGAACCCAGGTGCCCAGGGTTCGTCCAATCAAGAATTGTCCACAGTTCATTGTAAGAGTTCTGTATCGCTGTTCCTGTCAAGCCGAATCGCTTCATGCACGCAAACTGGTGGTATGCCCTGGTAATCTTTGACCGGGGGTTTTTGACACGGTGCGCTTCATCGACCATAATAACCGACCAGGGGAGCTCGTCGAGTAACAAGATATCCTTACGCGCAAGGTCGAACGAAGTGATTACTGCAAGCATAAGAGTGCGGCTCACAAGTCAGATTGAAACCCTACACTCACCT
The DNA here is from genome assembly GCA_038093095.1 of Boletus insuetus. Taxonomy (NCBI): domain Eukaryota; kingdom Fungi; phylum Basidiomycota; class Agaricomycetes; order Boletales; family Boletaceae; genus Boletus; species Boletus insuetus. The sequence goes on from JBBPRQ010000100.1 coordinate 64,809, forward strand.
ACATCTAGGCGCCCCATCTTGAAATCTGTCAGGATCTCCTCTCGGCGCGTCCGTGAGCCAATATAAGAGCTAACTTCAAAATAGCCCCACTAGCAGCGTACCAGTTGGGTGAAGTTGTTCTCACAGAAATTTCAAGACCGCACCGTTTCAAACTCACGCTCCCAGTTGCCGACCACTGTGGATGGTGCGATGATCAAGCAAGTCGGCCATACTGCATTCGCGGGAGGGAGAGTTCGATGTTTTTTCCACTCTACACCGTCTTGGAGCTTTGAGATGTAATTTCGTCGACGATCCACATCTCTTTGATCTCCATGCTTCTTCATGATAGCAGAGAGGAATGATATAACCTGGATGGTCTTACCTGTCATACAGTCTGAGATGCGGGACGCTCCGACGAAAGACACAATCAAAACTTACCCTGCAATCAAAGCATGGGGAAGGGAATCTCAGAGCTGAGAGAAGACGCAAGAAATTTGACGCACAAGACCCATATCATCGCCCAGGAGTCCACCTCGTCCTTCATTATACAAGTCCCAAAAAAATTGTACACCTTCACGTTGGTATTCTCTTAAATAAGTGTTGATCGCAGCTGGTACCATGATGCCCTTCTCGCGGTTAAGGACAAAAGGACCGAGATATTTCTGACCTTCGCGAAGCGGAAAGCCTGGTCGAGGATTGAACGCCTGTGGAAAACGCACTTAGTAGAAGGAAGATGACGTAAGGCGAGGGGGGTGCAGACGGGAATGGCGATCGTGTCCTCTTCGTCTTCAGATTCCGTCTCGGAATCTGATGGGACAAGGGAAACCACATGGGCTGGAGGAATTCAATGTCACTGGTTGAATGGTCAACATTTAGCACTGCATACCCGTGGAACGTGCGGTTTTCACAAGTTCATCCACTTCTGATTCCGATTCAGTCTCGGAATCGTCTACAGCAGATTGGCTCGCGAAATAAAACGTTTCTGGTTTATAACATACCCGCTATGAGAGATGTCTGTTTACGCTTTGGCGGGGGCATGACTTGAGGAAAGGAGGGCGACTTGCGTTTCAGTGTTTGTCCTGCTGGTTCTGACTCCGACTCTGATTCTGTCTCTGAATCATCCACAGCTAGGCTGACTCCGGCCGCATTAGGTGTTGTTTCTTTAGAAAACAATGTTAATGTTCTAGAAACAGTATGTTCTTCTGCACCGCTATCGTTGTTTGAGCCGGCGTCTGATGCCTCATCTACTTCTGCACCTCCTTCATCCTCAGAGGCAGAGTGTAGGTCCAAGTCATCGCCTGAGAAAGTCAAGGGCATAAGTGCCCGCGAGATCGGTAATATCGCATTTCCATACCGAAATACTGCAAAAGGGGATTTGTTTTTGGCTCTGCAGTTCCTGTGGCATACAAACCGTCTATGCATCGTCTACGCGTAAACACACACTCACCAGACCTGGACAAAGGACGAGATCCACCGAAGATGTTACTCCGTCTCGTCCGGGGCTTGCGAGACGGCGACGCGTCCAACGATTTACGACCGCGTTTTGGCTTCTTTTTCGTCTCGTAAACGAACGCACCAGCAGTAAATTCTGGGTCGGAATCCGGTTCTGCGTTATTGTATGTCAGCGCTCCGTACATCTTTGAAGTATAAAATGTGTGTACCTAGGGGCGCGGGAATCGAGTCCAAAATCCCTGTGTAGCAGTGTTGTCAATATAAGACACAACTTGATGAGAGATGGCGCAACTCTGTTGATATGCCGAGGCTTTCGCTTTCCCTTTTTCCGAGTGAGACATCGCGTTAGTGGATGAGCAAGGCAAAGAGTCACTGCGGCAAATAGATTCATGTCTCCGTGGAACGCACGTGACATGGTCACCTGACCGTTATTGGTAACCTGCCTACTAGAGTAGTCAAGTGCCAGTACAAACATCATGTGTCACCATCAAAGTACATTTTTGTCTATTACTGGTAGGCTCAAATCAAGGGAAAGCGCGTATATGTACTCGATGCGTATTTCTGCGCCTGATGAGGTGTGCTGTCGGTTGGCAGCCTGCCATCCCGGTAACCGTATATCTTATTTGCGCAGAGCATCGACGGTTAAATACACATTGTCGATCTTTTCTCCCGTATAGAAACTATGATAGCTTTACATATCGTGGTCAGCTCGGCATATATACACACCATCCACGCCGGCCCGCTACGCTTCGCAGAATCTCACCTTGCCGCGACCGCCCGAAAGAAGTACATTCGACGGTGTCTGCAGACAGACTCTCACCCTGCTGCTTTCGAAACATTGTGACCCCGACGTGTCCTCAGGGCTGAACTTGATGGTCGAGCCAGGTCGGCTGAACGTATCGTTATCCCATGCTTTCCCTAACACCACTCTGAGGATCAGCATCTGCGGTGAAATACACTGCGGTGTGTCACGTTCAGCTTGGCCAGTACTATCGGCAGGAAGCACGAAAAAAATCACGTACCATCATTAGGAGATACACAGAGATGAACGCCGTCGACGTCGGACTGCCCACCCCCAATGTCACCAAAAAGGCAACGCCAGAGAGGGTGTATGGAAGTGCAGATTCGACGACGATAGCGAACAGGGCAAAATATAAAGACGCGTATTCGTACCCGAGGTATTCCTGGACCTTCCTGCCGTGCCGCACAACGCGGTAACATATCATACACGTCAAGGTCGCGTTCAGGAACACCGAGATAGACCAATACGCGAGACTGAGTCGGCAAGCGATACCATTGTAGTAGTCGCCCCCTGGCAAGCTGGAGACCCACGTAACCAGGATTCCCAAGGCTAAGTGATATGATGATATCGAAAAAAGCGACCACAGGGAATAATGCTTACTGAGGGAACCCATCCACAAAACGATGGGTATGGTGATGACGCGATAGTTATTCCATATAATCCGACAGCGGTAGATCTGGAAACGAACAGATGAGCATGTTTTCCGGCATTTTGCGCACGTCCTACCATAAGCGTGTCAGTCATGAGCTGCAGGACGATGACCATCATCGTCGCCCAATCCATATACCAAACCCCAATGTTAGCCTCCCAGTATGCACCAGCACCCCCTGGATAGTTAGACCTTAGTATCCACATATTTTGGCCGAATATCGCTTTGGTGGCTATCCAGATCGTGATCAAGAACACCATCATGGTGCTGAAGAGCGCATAAAATACATTGGATTTCTTATGTGCTCCTCTGTTGCTCAGCAAGACGTGTATGGTCTTAAAGTAGAGGGCCAACCCAATGCCTGCACGAGCGGACCAGTAAGTCCGCACAATCCTTGATACACATCACGAGACCCACCATATAGTATGTTCTCCACATTTATCCCAATGTAAAAAGAGCTTATGAATATAGATGATTTGATCATGGGCCGAAGAAACTAAAACTGCCTTCAACTTAAGAGAATCGTCCCATAGACTTTATATCAGCCGAAGTTTCCTTGGCATGTACCTAGACTAACCAAGCACATTAAAGAGCCCGTCGAACGCAATGAGGTGATGGATACAGGATTCGAGGGTAGAGACTGATGTTCCCATGAACATATCCCTATGAGATAAGGCTAAAACAAAGTTGAGGGTCGCGAGATGCACAAACCCTGCGTGGATATACGTACACACCTTGCGTTGCCTTTTCCAAAGGGAAAAAAAAAGACCTGTACAAAGATCACAATAATAGTGCCTGACAGGTTGTGAGCGTTCAAGTTGTTACGTTCACCGCCCCAGTCCGAGTAACGACTCAAAGTAAGCGCACCTTTGTTTCTTCATGTTCTCCCTTACTTGGGAAGCTACTATTGGAAATCATGGCTCGCACGTGGGGGCAAGAAACGGAGATGAACATACTGGATGACAAGTAAATCTATCGATAAGACTGAAGTGTTGGAGTTCATTCTTACGTACGCCAAGGGTCAAATGCAACTGAGCAAATTGTGATTTTCTTCTGATGGGTACTTCAAGTTGTCCTGATGGGCCTTTTCAGAAAGCGCTTTTCACACCACCTGTCAGTGCCGCTACCAGGGATGCCTTGTCGTGGAGCGGACCCCTAGTCTCAAAACCACCTCATGCCGTTGTCTCCGACCCTAGCGTCTTTTCGTCGACTCATGTATGTGGGTTAAACCTGAGCAAATGCGCTTGCTGGACTTTTTTCCAATGGGACGTACCAAATACATTCAGCATTCATTCAGCACTTGAGAGGGTTGGACGTTCCAACCGTGACTCTGTGCCGAGTTGGGTAACCAACGGAATGGCTAACTGGTCGAAGCATAAGGATGAAGACAAAGTTCTCAGGATGATGAGAAAGCAAGCGAAAGACGAAGAGCGGTGTGACTTGATAGATGCAAGTCGACGTCGACAAAGTCATTCAATTTCATGACGGGATGCGTTCCCTATGCATGCAGAATGGCTATACGCTATACATAGACAGCAGAACTAGGACGAGTCACCTTTTGATTTCTTTTTCGTCTTATGAACCAACGCCCAGTCGAGTGCTGAGTCGGAGTGACCACCCCGGAGGTGCATAGATCTACAACAGTGTCGTCAACAAGAGACAAGAAACGTGCGAGTTTGTTGGTATGGAGATGCAGCTCCTCCCCTTTTCCGTGCGACATCGTGGACTGGAAGGATGCGAGACGAAGAGTCCCAGCCAACTTGCCAAGGCCTTGTTCATTTACCCAGTACATGGTAATTCATAGAGCCATCGAGGAACAAATTGCAGTCAGTTGGCGTCCTAGCGCAGCACCATCATGTCACTGGAAGGGATGTACTGGCGAACGTGTGGTGATCGTATAGGATACAATCATTTTCAGCGCAGCAAATACGGACAACACGTGAATGAGGTGTACGAAGGACGATGGTCAACAAGCACACGAGAGCATAGAAACATCGGAAAGAGCAAGTTACAACCGAAGAAGAGA
>JBBPRQ010000101.1:0-69615 GCA_038093095.1 Boletus insuetus
CAGGAATCTAGCTTTTCTTTTAATAGGCATATATTCACTGTAAGACCTATAACTTTGTACACACAACCAAACAACTTATGCTCTCACCCCTGAACAATACTACAAATAGTAATATATTCACACCTTGAACAGCAACACAGCTAGACTTATGATTACCTCACAACTTAGAGTACAAATACTTACACTTCTTTAGCTAGATACATCTAGTAACTCATTAGCCTCTATCATTAGGAATAGTCTAGAAATTACTTATACCTTTAGAACCTATAATAGCCAGGATCAAAGCAAACCCTTTTACCTTGATTAATAATCAGGAAAGGAAGAACATCCAGGGATCCAATTAGTTAAGTTTTTCACTCACTCAGTAGTTTATTTCTTTTTATTTCTTCTGTTTGATCTGGTAGGTAGAGTTGTCCTATCACCAGCTTATAACTAGATTGGGCCTGGAGGATTGATAGCATAGGATTTTCCCCTAGCAAATCCAGCATCTAATTCCTGTAAGAACAACACTGCCTGAAGATAATGACATCAAAGATTGGCTGGACAATTCCTATTCATTTTGCATCATCTTACTCAACAATAGAAGTCCCCCAATGCTGATCCCATTATTGCTGCTTGTTTTACCTCTTCCTTTGCCTGCCTGCTCTTACCTTTGCTGGACTGTGTTTCTATTGCACTGACCTCCTTCACACCATTTCCACATATTTACCAGTCTATTTTCTCTTTGACCCACCTCAAGCTGGACTCTACCTCAGACTCACCCCCTATTCCATGGACTGCTAAAGCTGTCGCGCATGATGCCCAGATTGTTTTGATCTGAGGTTTTCTTGAAACTCGCAAGCACCCCACTCACCTGTCTGATGCAGATTTCCAATCATTTGTCAATGCCACCACCAAATTCTTTGTGCTGATTGGCTCCTTGTAGCGGTGTGAGCCACATGGACATCACCAGTTGGTTATACTGGAGCATTGACGGTACAGGCTGATTAAAGAGACATATGATGACCTCAGGCACAAAGGTGTCTACACAGTCTGGACTAGGCTCTTGCTGTGCTTCTGGTGGCTGATGTTGGTTGACGATGTCAAATGGTTTATAAGGACATGTCACAAGTGCCAAGCATGGCAGACCAATTGCTTTCACATACCAACCATACCAGTGATAGGTGGACTATTTCACAACGCTCACATCAACACCATGCTGATGCTCTGATCTGGTGGCTATTGGTATATCATCCAGGCCCACTGTGCCTTGTCCACCTACCTGGAATGGCATATGCTGTGTTCAGAGAATGTCTTCTCTTTCGCATCTTTCATTTTCAAGGACCTCCTCTGTTGATGGGGTCCTCTATCCAAGATTGTTACTGATAACAGACCCACATTTGTCTAAGCCATAGAAACACTCGCTGACCAGTACAGTATCCAACACATCCACATCTCCCCCTACAACTCTCAAGCCAACAGTATTGTCAAATAGTGTTATCATGATGTCTAGGAGGCCATCATTAAAACAACTCTGGGGGGGAGTTACACTGGCATACTGCTGCTCACTCAGTCTTTTGGGCCAAGTGTGTAATGATACTCTGCTCAACTGGATTGTGACAAATAACAACAGTTTCAACAGTTCCGTGTTCCAATCCCAGAACTCCTATTCCAGAACCACTTCCAAAATGTTCCTGCACCTTCCAATCTTGGAACCCCTATTCCAGAACCACTTCCGGAATGTTCCCACACCTTCCAGACTCGGAACCACTGGAACCACTTCCAGAACTTCCTCAGAAAGCACAGAAGCACCAGAAGTACTACATTTTATTTATTTAATCCTTATAACCTTCTTTAGGGTTATCACAGCAATATTGTAGGTAACATAATATGAGTGTGCCTTCACCCATAGCATATATGCATATATATATCCTGTATCTTGCTCACAAGCACCTCAGTCGTTTCCGCCCATCTTAGATAGCGGCTGAGGTGAGTTACTTTTACTTACTAGTCTTATTTCTAACTAATATACTATAGTAGTGGGCAATTCCTGCCCTCTCTCAGACTTTAATAGTTTGTCTCTGTATTTCATGGTTTATGGTGTTGAGCCCCTCTTCCCCCTTGATCTCTCAGAGGCTACCTTCCTCGTTCCCCTACCAGATACAAATGCAATGTCTCCCTCCAGACTGATTACTTGGTAAGCCCGCCAGCTCCAAAAGCATCAGGAGGACTTGGAGTCTATCTGCAGCCATGTCCTCAAGGCTCATTTTGAGTCTATCAAGCATTTTGAAGTGACATTCAAAAACTGGATTAAGGACTTTGACTTCCATTCCAGGAGTCTGGTCTTTGTCCGGAATTCTCATATCAAAAAAGAACTGAACTGAAAGATGAAGCCAAGGTTCAAAGATGCCTGGGGGGTGGTGTTCGTCACGCCCTTCAGCCTCTTTGAGCCTCTTGTTATGTTTTTTGGCCTTTACAACAGTTCAGCAACCTTCCAGTCATGTATGGACTTCAATTTCAAGGATATGATAGCAGAAGAATGGTTGATTATCTACATGGATGATATGTTGATCGATTCCAGGGATCTCAAGGAACACCACGAATGAACAAGGCAAGTTCTGAAATGATTGAGAGAGAACTGTCTCAGCCTCAAATTAGAAAAATGTATATTCAACGTCCCAGAGGTAGAATTCCTTGGGATGGTCGTCTGAGAGGATATCATCATGATGGACCCTATCAAGTTATCAACAATTGCTACCTGGAAACCACCTACTTCAGTTTGCATAGTCCACTCATTTATAGGGTTCTGCAACTTCTACCACAGGTTTATTCTGAACTTCTCAGAAATTGCTAGACTGATCTTGGATCTCACAAGAAAAGAGCAGCCATGGTCCTGGATGTATGAGCAACAACAGACTTTTGACCTCCTCTGAAAGGCCTTCACATCAAAACCTGTACTCACAATGCTGGATACATCAAAACAATTTTACATCATGATAGACACCTCACTAACGGCTTTCAGAGGCATGCTGATGCAGAAGTACACCAATGGTGACTACCATCCTTGCTGCTATATCTCCCAGATGTTCTTCCTTGTAGAACATAACTATAACATCTATGATTGAGAGCTTCTAGCAGTTATATGTATGCTAGAAGAATGATGGCACTATCTCACTGGAACTGACCAGGCTGTAACTGTGCTTACAGACCACAAGAATCTGTGTTACTTCAAAGACCCAAGGAAACTGTCTAGGCAGCAAGCTAGATGGTTATTAATGCTACAGAGCTATGACCTCCTGTTCCAACACATACCCAGGATTAATATGGGCCTGGCAGATGCTCTCTCATGGAAGGACGCCCTGGATACATCAGATGATGATGCTGAGGTTACCCTACTTCCAGGAGAGCTCTTTATTAATCAACTCAACCTCAACCTCCAAACTGCTATCATACAGTCCACCTTCTCTGACTCCTTTGTCATCAACCAGCTAAGAAAACTCCATGAGGGTACCTCGGGCATCTCTAATTCCTCTATTCATGATTGGCGCTTTAATGATGGATTACTCTACTTCAAGGATTGGGCCTATGTGCCTGAAGCTTACCAGAACAATCTACTCCACATAATCCATGATTCATCTACAGGTGGTCATGGCAGTTACTACCAAACCATGAACATGGTACAGTGTGACTATTGGTGGCCCAGCCTCACTGCATTCATGTGCTGCTTCATACAAGGCTGCACCATCTGCCAGGCCAACAAAGTCAACACTCACCCCACTATACCACTGCTTACCCCCCTTCCAGTCGCTTCCACTTGCCCCTTCTCCATGCTTTTGGTTGATCTCATCATGGACTTGCCACCATCTAAAGGATATGATTCAGTTATGGTCGGGTTGACCATGGCCTTACAAAGGGGGTGATTTTCACTCCAACTCACAAGAGTGTGGATGCCAAGGGCATTGCACAGCTCTTCTTCAAAAGATCTTTCCCTACTTTGAACTGCGGTCCACAATTTGCCTTGGCTGAGCTCTAGAACTGGCCAGGCTTCTCGAGTATGATCTGCCCCTCTCTTCCGCATGCCATCTGCAAACCGGCAGAGAGACGGAACAGGTCAATCAGGAATTAGAAACCTATCTTTGGATCTTTTGCCAAGAAGACACCACCTGATGGTCAAACCTATTACCAATGGCGGAGTACTGTCACAACTCCTCTGTCCATTCCATAATGGAAAAGATGCCATTTTCACTTATGCTGGGATATAAGCCAAGGGCCTATCCACCAATCAGAACCACCACCTTCTTACCCGCCTTAGAAAAACACCTTGGAGACCTTGATGAGGCTCATAAGAAAGCCACCACTGCCCATAAAAAAGCCCAACCATACATGAAAGAATGTGTTACTTCAAAATTCAAACCCTGGAAAGTAGGAGATAACTCAAGGGCTGTAACCTGAGACTCTGCTACCCTTCTTGCAAACTTGCCCCTCAACATGAGGGTGTTACAATCACTATCCAAGTGGTAATGGACTTATCAATTTCTTTTCTTTTCTGTACCCCTTTCTATTCATTTCCGCTCTATTGCTCTGATTCACACATGCATATTTAATCTCCCACATCTATGTTTCTCTTTCACATTAATTCCACATTGCTACAGCATGCTGCCACCAACACATGCATCACACATGTTTGGCTATGCATGGCTGTGCTGCCACATCCTCATGTTTCCCAGTATCAAGGATACTTACTATATATAGAGTAGTACTGTATGGTCCGTGCACACTTGTACTTAGTATATAAACCCCAATGCAGCACCAGAGGACAGCAGTCTTGTCCTCTTGGAGTTTCCCCCTCAGGCAACTCTAGTCTTCAGTTCTCATCTCTTATCTTTTCCTCTGTGCAAGTGACCCAGCATCAACTTCACTTAAGTGGGAGTCTGAGGGTTGTTTCAGAGGGACCCTTTGAAATCACACAAGTCATATCGCCCATTTCATACAAACTCCACTTACCATGCACTTGGAAAATCCACAACACCTTCCACACCTCCCTTCTTACTCCATATAGAGAGACTGTGGACCTTGGACCAAACTTTGTTCTGCTTCTGCCAGACATAATTGATGGAGAAGAAGAATTTGAAATTGATCAAATCCTAGCCCATTGGTGCTCTGCCCACTACCACCACTACCTTGTTTCATGGAAAGGCTATCCATCTTCCAAAAACACTGGGAACCTGAGTCCAATTTTGGATATGCTGTGGACCCCCTTGATAAATATAAAGCCAGGGATCCTATCACCTTTCCCTCATCCTAACCACTCTTCTCTGTCTTTAAGTCAAGCCCTTGCTCCTCTATCTTGCTACCACCTTGCTTATGTCGACTTCATCGCTCAATGTCATTCCACACCAATTACCCATCTGCATCTACTGACTCCCAGAACAATCCCATTGAATCCTCTATGCTTCTACCCTTGAGAACTCCATGACCATGCTCGCCATGCCCAGCATACCCACCTTTTGAGATCAACCAATACTCAAATCTTTGGTCATCATCTTTCATGTATATGCCACTGCTCATACCATCCATGCACAACTCTTTTCAGATGGGACTCATAACAGATGCTACATTTCTCAATTCATTTCTCAACTCTACTTACTTGCCGCAGACACTCTGCTGAACCTGGACACTGATGCTAGTTCATTAGCAAGCCTCTACTAACTAGATAATCTAAAGATTGCCTCATCAAACCACATGATCTATCACATGACCAGTCACACAATCTTGTTATATGACCTTATCTCTTATCTTGACTGTGCACCTCATGTTGCACACATATTATTCTCATGCTCACCTCATGCTTTTCCTCTTGACTCACTTTCCCTTATTGTCCAACAGCAATATTTCCTCAGAACAGCCTTCACCTCATAGTACCCAGTAGATATACTTTTAACTACTTACAGATAGTATAGCTTCTAGCATAGCTTGGTCTGTGCATGGACCCTCTGAGTATATATTGTCTTACTTCTAGTAGTGTAGACTCTAGTCTTATTCACCTGTTGAATCACCTGTTCATTCCTCTCATTGTTGCTATACATCCTCTGATTTCTTAGGATATTCAATTCTACTATTAATTGGCTTCACAACCTCTCAATGTCCCAATAGAGTTCATAGTGGGACCAAGGGTCATTACAGGACTCTGCCTGTCTATGCTGTGGCCATGGAGCAGTCCATCTATGAGTCACGAGACACCATTCTAAATGCCCTCCATGACCATGGATTCAACAATGTCTTCCATGGACTTCCAGGACCCCTCTTCAATCATGTGCTTAGACCCATCTTTAATACTCTACCCACCAACCTCTGGGGTTATTATCTGGACAACAACCCCAACCATCTATGGGATAGGAATACTTGGACCCAGGATTACCCTAGAGTATGGGAACCCAGACCTCTCTGGGCAGATGACTCCACCATTACCCTGGACTCCCCCTCCTCCAACTCCCACTCCAACTGTCTCCCACTCCCTATTCCACCGACATTGACACCAGCCACTCACCCACCTTCCCAAGAGGGAAATATTATCGCTTCTGGAGGATCTAGTGGCCATAATTGTTCTGGAAATGTTGGTGACCTCCCCACTGACCACCCTGACGTCCTCACCTTCCTCACCACCATCCCTCTCCTTGAATGGAGAACCCCTACCCCAGAATCTGCCAACATTCTTTCTGCTCAAGAACATCCCACAACTCCCACTCCCATCTACCATCCTCATAATCTCAAATAGCATGGTGGAAAGGTTTCATTCAGCCTATCCTCTATTACAATTATTATCCAAGCAGTAATGGACTTATCAATTTCTTTTCTTTTCTTTACCCCTATTTTTATTTATTTCCACTTCATCACATCTATTCACACATGCATATTTAATCTCCCACATCTATGTTTCTCTTTCACATTAAATCTGCATTGCTATAGCATGCTGCCACCAACACATGCATCACACATGTTTGGCTATGCATGGCTGTGCTGCCACATTCTCATGGTTCCCAGTATCAAGGATACTTACTATATATAGAGTAGCACCGCATGGTCCATGCACATTTGTACTTAGTATATAAATCCCAATGCAGCACCAGAGGACACTAGTCTTGTCCTCTTGGAGTTTCCCCCTCAGGCAACTCTAGTCTTCAGTTCTCTCTTCTTATTTTTTCCTCTGTGCAAGCAACCTAGCACCAGCTTCACTTAAGTGAGTCTGAGGGTTGTTTCACCCTCTTCTGCCACATGAGCTGTGGGCCAACATTCTCAGGGAAATTGAGGAAAGCAGAGACAGGCAACTCCACCAGTCGCTATAACAAGGACTTTGCAGCAAGTCCCTTGCTGATGCCCAGTTCCTCCTCCTCCTACCCTATCAACATAGACTGTCTCCCGACTCCCCCCACTCATCCTACTCTTGCCCATTGCTTTACTTGCAATGAACAAGGTCACCTCTGGGCCAACTGCCCATGCTATAAATGTCCTCTCTGCCATTATACCACTCCCGGCCATATCCAGGCCTTCTGTCCTTGCTGTTGCTGTCTCCTTTGTGGAGAACTGGGCCACTCTGACGAGTTTTGACCTACTTGCCACAACCCACTTGATGTTATGGTCTACTAGGGGGGTACACTTTTTCCACCTTCATTACACTTATGCTCTTGTTCTCCTTTACTTGTTTCTCTTTAGACTCTGTCTCACACTCTACAGAGTTGTATTCATACTGGAGTTGTCCTCCAGATAGCTTCTCCTTTTATGTCTATTGTTTATGTACTCACACAGCGCCCCGCCTCCGCTGCCCTATATAGACTTTCTTTCCACTTCCATTCTGCATTGCCTTATTCAGACTTCTCCATTGTGGAACTCCATTTGTATTTCATATTTGTGCTGTGCACTTATACTTAGACATGACTTGCTGCTATGCATTGAGTCATACTTGTATGGAGATGGGACACCTTTGGGCTTCCACTCCTTTATTTTCCTTTTCTATCTCTTGCATGGACCAGGGGCCTACCATATAAATAGTCTTGCTTCGCTCACCATGTATTTTCCCCTAAGCTAGTTCTATGCAATATCAGTGTTGTTTCTGGTCACCTCCAAGTTCTAATGAGCCAATCATTGATATCTAGGATAGGACAGCCCTGCTTAGGCTTCACATCATCTCAAAGCTCGGCACTGTCCTTCAGTGTTCCCTCATTACCCTTCTGTCCTTTTGTGCTACACTTCTTTGACCCATATTGCAGCACACTCTGTCAACACATCGCTGTGTGTTACACTGGAACTCATTGTGCATCAGAATGCATAGTTTTTGCTGAATGTAGGCTTATTTATGATTCACTTTAATCTGCTAATTTCTGATCACAGGACTATTGATGGAACCACCCATAGTTGTAGTATCTGTGTTTGTTGTACCGATCATTCAATCTATACGAAATGGATGATGAAATATCCTTGGTTTCATGACCTAACCTTTCTTTTGTAGCTGCTTTCTTCTTGCCTCAGCTTAATCAACCTATAAAACCCTGATAACCAGCACTCTGGGCACTTGGTGGGGCAATTGGAGTCCACCAACTGCCTAAACTTCACCCACATTAGCACCCTACGACTTTTCAGAGTATTAAAATATATAGTTTTCTGGTTTCCTTATATAGTCACCAAAATCATATATTTTGTAGTCCAGAAAACTAATCCATTTTAGATATCATTATCCAAATGCTAATAATGTTATATCTTGTGATGTAAATTATGCTATCAGACAAGATAAGCTTTTCATAAATATTATGATATCCAGATATGTTATTCTTCTTAATTTCCTTTTGGGACATTGAAGAGTTTCATGACAATTATTTAGTTCTGTATAGTATTATAGGATCACTTGTAATATAAGCTTATATGTAACTGCAGAACATGTAGCCTTTATATTTGATACTCTAATTACATTTCAAGACATATTTTAAGGGACTTAAATGTTGAATGTCCCAGCGTGTAAGGTATATCTTTCAACTTCTTTTCATAAAACCTTCTGAATACTTGTTCTAGGATGGTGCAATTTCATGGGAACCCATAGAGGCACCACTGCTCCCCAAAGGCTAGAATGCATAGAACGTGGGATATGTTTTGTTCAGTGTCAAATGCAAACTTTGCTTGCATAGCAACTTGGAAGCCAGCTGTGGCAATATTTGTCTCTATCTGGGTGCTCATTGGCTTCAACTCCACCAGGGAGAGCAGTTGGCGATGGGGCAGTCATTTGTGATGAAGAGGGGGCAGTGAGAAATCTGGTATGCAGTGTTCCTTAGATATCCCAGCCTTGGATTCAATAAATTGTTGTTTGACAGGGATTGGAGGTGAGTTATCAAAGTTAAAACTCACATTGTCATTAACTTGAAAGCTCCAGTCACTATCTAAACAAACAAGGTCAGTCGTAATCCTGGGCAGCAACTAATGGAAACAACTGAAGCTATCATTTATTTCATCAGTAAGTGCTTCTCTGACAACTGGTCGCTGGGGTGCAACTGATAATCTTGTACTAGAAGAAGAATGGTACACTTTTTCAGCCCAATAGGCCAAAATTGTCCCTCAATATTCATATCAAACTCATTCAGTTTTCTATACATGCTCCATTTCAATAACTATATAGATGTCACATAGGTCAACAAGTTGCTCAGTGAGGGATGGCATAGTAGAGATGGAGATTGTGTGTGAGATGGGTGGGGATCATTCAGAAACTGTGCACACATGGGTTGAGGGTTTTTGGACCATTTGGTCATGAATGTAGGCCAGCATATAGCTATTCATTCTTGACATCTAGAATAGGATTTCCAGTCTGAACTCCTGTCACTGCTCATAACCAACACTCTGCCAAGCTAGGACAATGCTATTGATGTGTTCACGAGTTGGACATCAACCACATCGCACTACCACCATCCTTAACCACATTGAAGATCTTCATGAATCTGGCATGGGCACTGGTTGGGGGCTCTTCCACATAGAGGTGATGAGTATGTCACCTTTTTTTTCACTGTCTGACATATCTGATGTCTATCTAGATACTTTTACCTTTTTGACTGCCTGCACTAACCCAAAAGTGTGCATGTCCATGGACTCTCGAAAACTATCCTCAATGAGTTTAACCAGAGTCTCATCGACACCCTCTCTGTCATGTGCAGCATACACTTTAGTCCAATCCTCACACCCAGTGGTGGCATGACCAACATGGCTGACAAGTAACAACAGTTCCGAAAGTTCCATGTTCCGATCTCAGAACCCCTATTCTGAAACCACTTATGGAATATTCCCATGCCTTCCAGACTCAGAAGCATTGGAACCACATTCCCATGCTCTTCCAAGCTCAGAAACACTGGAACCACTTCCAGAACTTCCTCTGAAAGCATGGAAGCACTGGAAGTACTACATCTCATTCACTTAATTCTTATAACCTTCTTTCAGGGTTATCATTATCATGGCAATATTGTAGGTAACATAATACAAGTGTGCCTTTCCCCATAGCATATATATATCTGTATCTTGCTCACAAGCATCTTAGTCATTTCCACCCATTTTAGGCAGTGGCTGAGGTGAGTTACTTTTACTTACTAGTTTTATCCCTAACTAATGTACTATAGTATCAGGGAATTCCTGCCCTCTCTCAGGTGAATATAGTCATTTCCGCCCATCTTAGGTAGCAGCTGAGTATTGGGCAATTCCTACCCTCTCTCAGACTTTGTTAATGGCCACTATCAGCATTGGGCTGCATGCCAAGCATGACCAGCATTGAAGGGTGGCACTTTCATGTTGTTGCTGACATGAATGGAGGTCATCTCCCTCACACTTGTCCAGAACAGTGGTGGCAACACAATCTGCATGTTGATGGAGCTGTGGCTTGGAAGATGACAAAGAACACATTGTGACTACCCATGCCGCTCAGACCTTCCTCCAGGGAGATGGCCCTGCCATTCAAGAACACCTCAAGCAGTGGGCTGCATGATGAGCAAGGTGTGTCCCTCCCATCACCCCCATGTAGAAATAATCCAAATACTTTGTTTTCATTCAGTTACATCAAGGACTTTTGGTGCATGAAATTGACATTCTCCCCACACTGCAATACATCCAAATAGATATGAAAGTTACTTATTGCATAGTGATCTGGTTGTGCTCACACTCAATTCATTCTTTATACTTGAGTATGTCTCTCTTCTGCCTTGGAATCACTGTGCACTAATCTTTCTAAGGAATGATCCCACTCCTGATTGTGGATCTCAGCTCCCTTGTCCTCCTTCCCTCAATATCCATTCCCTTCATGTCAGATTACTGGATCCAGACTCCATCTGTAAATGTCTACTTGACATGGACCAGTACATGAGGTTGTTTAGAATAGCATAGATTTCAATGCAAGTGCATACTTTGGTCAATCAACAGATAGAGATTGATCTGTGTGGATATAGAAGGGCTGCAAGATGATTCGCCCATCACATTGTCATCCCCAGATGAGGGTAATTCTGTTTGATGTGCTTAATGAGGAGAATTAGCCTTTGCCTTTGTTGATGAAGCGTGAGGTCTTGCAAAATCTTCAAGCTGTCATGCAAGATGCTGACAGAATGCTTATCACTGAGGTTCACAGATCCATTTCACTTACCACTTTAGTTGCTCATTGTCTGCAGGTGGCCCACAGCTCCACTGGCATTCTTATCACCAAAAACTGCAATATGTGGTCTTATTTGTGTCAGGCACTTGCAGAGAACCACACAACTGCTGCATGGTTGACCCTCATTGATGGTGTGCTGTTTGTCATCTGTCTCATGCCACCCCTGCCTGTGAAGGTGTCAAAAGTTGGTGCAACAAACCAGGAAACCCAAATGGAGAAGACCTGACAGCATTGTGCTCCAATTTCTTGTGTGGCACATATGACCTACACAAAGGGCATTCAATTGAGAACATATACCAATAGGTGGTATGACAAGGTCCATGTTTTCTGTGCTATGCCATTGTGGCCAACATGCTCATAGTGGCCCAAACAGCCTTCAAATCATTGTTTGTGCAGACTGCACTATTAGTATCAACTTTGAGCATACTAGTCTCAATGGCCACACTATCCTTAGATGTGTTTAACATGCCCTTGTTCAATATCTGGGCCTATACAGTTTTTAGATTTGCTGCCGATGTATTCACAGATGGTCTCATGCTCCTAGTGTAGTTCATTAACCCTTCTATGCCAATGCTGTTGGACACACCACTCTCCCCTCATGCGGGGTCATACAAGCCTTCCAAGGCTAATCAAGGCAGATATAGCTCTACTGTCATTACTGCCCTCAACTGATATGACACAAGCCCTGTCAAGCTTATATGGATGCTGATGCCTCAAATTCATGTCAGAACTAGCTGCAATCAAGTTTAATAGTGGTGGTGAGTCCTACATGAGTCCATGACGTCCACATGCCTTATTGCTATCATGATCACAATCAATCTGACTGTAACACTCATCCTCATGAAAGCCTATATACTATGAAAAGCCATTACCTTTTTACTTTCTAGAACACTACAGTTTTCTATCATGTAACCAGCAGTCACATGATCTAGTCACATGATCTTATGTCTTATCTTGGCTATGCACCTCATGGTATACACATGTCATCCTCATTGCAACCTCATGCTTTTCCATTTGACTCACCAATCTCTTATGGACTGATAGCAATAACTGCTCTTATCTAGAGCCTATAGTAATAGTCACTTTTATCGCCCAGGGCTACAACACCAAGACCAAGATGCTCAAGATTGCAAAGACAGCAAATCAGAACCCATTCTTGTTGTGGTACATGCCAATTGTTGGCGTCAATATTCCTGCTATGATAGTAGTGGATTTTTTCTAACCACCTCCTTGAAAGACTGTCTGGCAGGGAATTGCACATTCCTGTCTGCAGCCTTTGCATATGTTTGGTTACAGTTAACACTCCATGCCATTTCTTAAGCATGTCCTCCTTTCTGTCTGTAATTGTCAATTGAAATGTTGTATTGTCCAGGTCATTTGTGCAAGCACACTTTCTATTTCATTCAAGTGTTTACTCTAACACTGTGTGTGATTGAAAATCACACCACTTGACGTAGGTGCTCTTTGTTATGCCATGGTAATATGTGTTTATCTATCACATCCAGAACCCATGTATACTGATTTATATTTGCAGTCAACTGTTGCTGTGCATGTTTGCACTCTTATGCCTAGAATTTCTTCCTTTTTGGGAGTTCTTTTAAATAGTATAGTGTCTTTGAATTGACTGGTTCTATCATGTGTGCTTTCTCTCTCATCAATGTACTCCCTTGCTGTGTGTTTAACTTTTCCACATTTAAACCTTTGATGTACTTTGTGTAAAGTGCAGTTTAGCATGATTGCAACAATTTTTTGGATGTGACTATGCATCTGGTTTCAGCATTGAGTGACATGTTTTCTTGTGGTTAGGAGATTGGCTCATTGATTTATTGACAAAAGGTACTCAGGATTCAGGTCCTTTTGTAATTCCGGTGAAAACAACCAAGCATGGAAGACCTTCAAATGCTCAGTCTTCCAATTCCTACAAATTAGTGAAAAGGCAACATCTTTAGATGACTTTAGATTTCATGTGGAAAGATTATGATTCTTTGTTACCAGTTGTACCTTATATCATTCAAACTGTATAGATATTGGAAATTGTTCTCAATAGTTGAAAAGTTACTTGATTGTCTCGTTTAATGATAAGTTGCACACCATTACCTGTAATGTACAGTGAAGTGTTGACTGAGTGTGCTGTGATATGGGTTGAAGAAGCATAGCATGAAAGGACAGAAGGGTGATGAGGGAATGCTGAAGAACAATGCTGAGCTGTGAGACGATGCAAAGCCTAAGCAGGTCTCTCCTATTCTAGGTATGACGAGGCACTCACTAGAACTTGGAGGTGACTAGAAACAACACTGATATTGTATAGAACTAGCTTTAAGGGAAATACATGGTGAGCAAAGCAAGACTATTTATATGGTAGGCACCTGGTCCATGTGAGAGATAGAAAAGGAAATAAAGGAGCGGAAGCCCAAGGTGTTCCATCTCCATACAAGTGTGACTCAATGCACAGCAGTGAGTCATATCTAAATATAAGTGTGCAGCACAAATATGAAATACAAATGGAGTTCCATAAAGGAGAAGTCTAGTCAGAAATGACAGTTTTTGTGTGTTTTCTGCATACTCCCATCCTCCTGTTGTCATCCTATGCAGTTCTGTGTGTCTGCCATCATTCCCCATCATTCCTAACATTGTCTCTCATATTTCCAGACTCTCTTGAACCTCCAGACTCTTTCCTATCTGTTTCCCAAATTTCCAGACTACCTTCGGAACTGTTTCCTTTGACATTCTTGGAATACTCTGACCTCCCTATAGTCCTTTCACAGTTCCCTGCTACTCCCTTGGGTCGAGTCACACTCACCCTCACTTCCTAAGCTAGTCATAGTCTCTGACCTCTGCAGGACTGTTTAGCATCTTTACATTGCCATGTCATACCAATTGGGATCAAGGGAGCATAGTGGGGAGTTTTGCATAGCAGAGCATTGAGCAATAGGCCAGGCAGACTGTTGAGCTAATATCTGAGTCTTGTCTGTCGGTATACATTTTGTATTGACAGTTTCACAAGGCTTTTGGGCTTCAGGGCTGCACTCAAAGGGAGGGCAGAATTGAGAACCAGTTTGTGCAGAGTTGGCTGGGAGGAGTCATATCCATCTGAGAGATTGTAAGAGTCATAGAGTGGTGGATGTAACAACTCTTGGTCCCACTATGAACTCTATGAGGGACTTTGTGATGTTGTGAGGCCAAATAATAGTAGAATTTGATATCCTTAGAAATCAGAGGATGTATAGCAAGCAATAAGGAGAATGAACAAGGAGGAAAACAAGTAAAGAACAAGTGAATAAGACTAGAGTCTACACTACTAGTAGTAAGACAGTATATACTAAGAGAGTCCATGCATAGACCAAGCTATGCTAGAGGCTATACTATCTGTAAGTAGTTAAAAGTATATCTACTGGGTACCATGAGGTGAATGCTATTATGAGGGAATACTGCTATTGGATGATAAGGAAAAGTGAGTCAAAAGGAAAAGTATGAGGTGACCATGAGGATGCAATGTGTATACCATGAGGTGTATAGTCAAGATAAGATCATGTGATGTATCATGTGATACCATGTGACTGTTGGTCATATGATAGGAACAGATATGACTTGATGGTTTTCTGTAGTGATCTAGTGAAGGAAAAGGAAGTAAAAAGGTAATGGTTTTCAAGGTAGTATAAGCATTGTGAGGGCGAGTGTTACAGTGGATCCCTGAACAGAAGTGTGGGTGTGATGTGAAGGCTATGAACACAGGGACCAGATGCCATGCCATGCTTCAGCAAACCATATGTCATTGCAGAGAGAGTAAAAAACAATTGAATCCATGTTTCTTCACCACTCCTCCATAGGAGATTGTACACCTCAAGCCATATGGACAGAAAATGAGGGTCCAACCATGAGCAGTCATATTGGAGCAACAAGGGCATCTTTCCAGAAACAGTATGCCCTTTCTATGATTTCAACATGTCCAAGACACACACTGTCATTTTCCCCTGAGTACTCCAGTGGTGGACCATAGCTGCTGCTGTATACACATGCTGCTCTTCTGAGGCAGGCTCAAGGATCTCTTGTGTGCAATACACAACATTGAACTACTCCCTAGAAGATCATCCAGAGAACTCAGATGGAAATATAATTGTAGCTTGAAGTGCAGCGTGCTTCAGCAGGTGCTCATTGTGCGGTGGAAGTGATTGGAATAGAGCACTGGATTTTCTCATGGAACAAAAGAACTCTTTCATAATGCTCCTTGATTCCTTTCCTTGCAGAAAGATCATGCCATTCCACCTTTTGCATAGACTTGAGGTGTTTAGGATACCAGGTGCACATGGGATATATGGATGTGATCAGGCTGAGGAGCTCCACTTTGTGAGGGCCAAACCTCATAATTGACCAGCAGCTGGCTAACTGGAGTATAGATAATGCTTCCTCCATATCCATTCTGCCTATAAGCAGATCAACACTGCACTCGCTAGTGAGAGTGTGAAGGTATTACAGTATTGTATAGCTTGTTTGTCAGACTGATGTTCCTTATGAGGCAGCCTGGATTGGGATTGACTTTATAAGTCTAATAAGTGATGGATTTAAGGTTGGGACGGTGAGTATTGATTTCAATGAAGACAAGATGGCTGTCTCTCTGGAAGAAAATATTTCCTTCAGAATTGAGGATGCAGTAGGGGAGAAGCACCAACTGATTGAGCAAACCAAAGAAAGCTCTAGACTGATTTTCATCATAGATCTACCACAGATGTTATGCAACTGGATGTCCCCATCGTCATCTACATAAAATGACAGGCTGTAGTGGGGTAAATCAACAGTCAGTCACAAGAGTGACTCAGTTTGATTCAAGTCAATTGGGGAGAGGGTAATTATGAGGCTTTCTGGGGAGTTGAGTGGCTTCAAGAGACCCAAAATCATAATCCAGGTTGGACTTTGGATGTCTATGAGGATTCCACAATCTTTAATGCATGTGATATCAACCAGGCATTATATGAATGGTTTCTTGATTGTGTATGCATTTGATGAGGGTTACTCTGAGGATGTGGTACATGTCTTCACTGTAAAGGATGGTCAATGGAAGTGATAGCAACAAGATGGACATGTACTCCATTTCACCAAGACATGCAACCATTTCTGAGTAGATGTAGCACCAGAGGGGTGAAATCAAAGCACAAAATGTTAACATAAATTGGCACTTATTCACTATAATGAAAGGATGAGATGCCCTGCCAACCCTGAGGGGACTGCTGAGAACAAGATCTGGGTGTGAACAATATACATTTGAGCCCTGAGAGACACCTAGCTAACAATTCACATAGATGATGCACAGGGCTGTGGTGGACTAGCTACTGCATAACTGAGTAGAGAAATTCTATAGGCACCACAGCTATACTAATAATGGGAAGAGTACTATCAGGGTGCTTTGTAGGTCCTACATGAAAAACATTGGACAATGTTTTTCCAACCATGTACAGAACCAAAGAAAAGCCTCACAGCAATTGTGGTACCTATCCTCCACAGCCCTGATTTCCTGCACCCAGTTTTCAAAATCCTCTTGGCTGGAGATAGAAGCCATATCTTAAACCATTTCCATCCTCAGTTTTGGACTCTGCCAAATGCAGAATGTGGTTCTGAATAAGATGTGGTTGTAGCTGCATTTTCTAAGTGCCAACATTGTGTGGAATGTCAGGCACTCCCCATTCTTCTACTGGTCTTGTGGTGCTCTGCAGCTGTAGCACAGTATTTGAACTTTGTGAAATTGAATGACTACCTGAAAACACTGTAATTCTCTTGAGATTGATTCTGATATTGGCATAAGGGAAAAGATTGGGCACCTGCACCTGCACCTGCACAAAATAGAAGATGCACTTGCTTTGCAACTTGGGCATGTACTTGTTCAACTTTTGTGTGCATTCCAAATGGGCTGCCTTCCCTAGCCTAGATTGGCTCACCCACAGAAAGGAACCACCTAAAGTACATGGTGGTGAGGAGGCAGGCTATGTTAGCGCCAGGGGTGCCAGTATGGTGTCAGAGAGATATCAGGGCAAATTCTAGCACATGATTTGTCAATCCAGGGTGAAGCAAAGCTCTGTATCACACTAACCTTCACCCACTGTCTTTTAGTTAGCTCAAGCTGAATAACATTTGGTACTGGCAACATGGAGTAGTCTCCACTACCTCACCTTGTGACTCCCTGGGCTACAGTGTGGGGAGACTGAATGAGGGTTTCAAGTTGATCAATTAGTTGGCTCAGTGAAGAGGGATATCTATCTGGATTTCTTCACCAGCTCTCAAATATTTAAGCAATCTATTACCCAGATTCTGACTCACATGGATGACCTTGTCGATCTCCACCAAGCACTCTTCTTTTTCACAGTCAAGCTGATTATGCCGCACCCTTTTCTTTGGTTGTGGGATAGTCTCCTCCTTGGATATGGCCCTCTTTCATTGCCTAGAAATCTGCACTGGCGAGGAATAGAATTGTGGCATTGTTTGGAATGGATGCAGTTCCATAAGTGGAACTAATGGTGTGCCAAACTACTGCATCTCACTAGAGAGTGGTCCCCTTTCTGCAAGATGTCTCACCTAACCTCCGCTCATTTGCAAGCTGGAAAGCAGACCTTGTCAGTTGCTCTCAGTGGTCCATGTGGAAGAGTCAAATGGATCCTCAGTGAAGGATGAAAACAGGATCTCTGAGGTGTCTGAGTTGTCGCCCAAGTGAACAGGAGTCCTAGCTGCCTATGAGCCTTTACTTATAGTGAGGAATGGAGATCCTCCTCCAGCTGCAAGCTTGCTGACATTTATTTCTATTGGAATGATGGCTAGCAACTTGTCTAAGACCACATCTGCCAGACTACCTACCTCTGAGACTCCACCTGGTACATCAATGGGCACCATTTGTCCCAAGTTCTCAAGCCTGTTGATGTTCTCTGCAGTCAGGCCAATGGTCACCAGCCTCCTCATGACTGAATCAGTAACTGTGTCTGAGATTTTGGTAGCAAGTTCCCCTGTATCCAAAGCCTTCTCAGGCCTCTGAATTCCCACACCAAGCAGCCTGGACAGCAGTCCCAACCAGGTGAATGGTGCTCAAAAAGTTTACTCTTGTTCCCTATGCTCTTCTTGTCCTCAATAGACCTCTCTCCTGGATATCCAGATCAGAGAAATTTTCAAAGCCCTTGCTAGCTGCACCAGGGGTGCCTGGAGGCAATTCCTCTGCTAGCCAGTTTTCTGAGAGATGGGAAAGACTTAGTACTAAGTTTCACACCAATTTCAAGAAGCATGGACTGCACTTACCTCCCATCCAACTGAGTCTTGAGTGGCTAGCAGACTCTTCTACCTTTCTAGCCCTGACATTACCTTGGCAGGTGAAGACAGTCAAGAAGGATACTAATCATAAACCATTTCTCCTATCAGGAGGCAAGAAAAGACTTTCTCACTGAGTTTTGGCAGGTCAAGAGGAATACCCTTGGATGTAATACTGGACACTACAGGTGGGAGAGCCTTGCCACTGTGATATCCAGAAGGCTCTGTCATCTTACTCTCTAGGAGAGGAATAAATGATTAGATGCTCAGTGAATGCAAGAGCATGTGACTTACTCCTGGATAATGCAAAAGAAAGCCTCTGACTCTGGATGCTGTGCTGGGATGAACCCATCAGCACTGGTGATGGCTCACTCCTGATTCCATGTGCTGTCTTGATGTGTTTCATGAATGCCTCCCTGCTTGTGTAGGAATGCCCACACTGATTGACAGGGCAATGCAATGTCCTACCCACCTTTTCAATGGTATATTCCTTGCCACCCACAGAGACAGGAGGAATTGTGGAGTGCTGACTCCAGCAGTGACAGTGACAGGCTGCAGTAGTTTTGAACTGTAGCAGCACACCACACCCACACATGGAAATCTCACTTATGCTTGGTGGAATAAAACATAGCCCCTACCCTTGGCTACCAAATCGGTCCCTGGGTCATGTGATTTGGCCCAGTGGCTGTGGAGATATGCATACTTCAAAACAGCAATATCATTGTAACAGTTTTGCACCTGTTTGTATTGAGGGGGTATTTTGGGTATATCAGTACTTGGTATAGCCTCTTTTCACTTTGAGCACTCCTTCAACTCTCCTAGGCATGCTTTAAATCAACTTTTGACACTCCTCAGGCGATATTCCTCCTATATACTCTCCCTCAACCAATGAACCCCATTAGGAGGATGTTCATAATTTGCCAGCCTTTTCTTAAGGTAGCACATTGGGTTTAGGTCAGGAAACTATGTAGGCCACATCATAGTCCTAAAATCCTGCTTCTTAAGCCAGTTTTTCACTTTTCTACAGGTGTGCTTAGAGTCATTGTCCTGCTAAAAGCTCATGTCAAGAGAATCCAGACATAATACTACAGAGTATTCAGTAGTTCATCCTTCAAAATCTAAATGGAAAGGTCCCCATCTTGTGGTGGCATATCCAACTCCCTGCCAAGTCATACACCCCCATAATATCACAGAACCTCCTTTATACTCAATTTCACTAGCCTATCACTGAGCTTCTCAGACACATCCATTTGTGCCCATCTGACCCTAGGCAATTGATTTTAGTCTAATCAGACCATACTACCATCTTCTAATCCTCCACAGTCCAATTCATGTGAGCATAGGCAAAATCTAGATAAGCCTGGTTGAGAGAGGAGGTCGTTTAGCCTTCACCACAGCCTTCATACCAGTATTCCTCAAGTACCAGTGTACTGTGGTGGTAGATGGGTTCATGAACAATATTGGTGAGAGCCTTGATCATCTGAATAGCATTCTCTGCCTCTCTAGACAAGATGAGATGAATGGAATGGTAAATGTTAGTAGAGGAAAACTTGGATGGACAACCTCCAGCAGACTTCTAAGGCTCAGAATGCTCTGTGGAGTAAGGTATAGATATGGTGGACATGTGAAGACCAGTGGTAACAGCAATGGAGTAAGAAGATTGACTAGCATCAGGCATAGAGAAGATGGAATATTTCTTAGTAGAAGCAATGGATCTTATGATTATATGGTCAGGAATAATGATGTAAGTTAACTTTTTCAAACTCAGACATGGTATTTGTATGTGTATCTTTGTTTGTATGTCCAAATATTTCCAATTATCATTTGATTTCAATGAAATTCCACTGAGATGAAAAACTGTTACAATGGTATTGCTGTTGTGAAGTATGCATATCTCCACAGCCACTGGGCCAAATCACATGACCCAGGGACCGATTTGGTAGCCAAGGGTAGGGGCTATGTTTTATTCCACCAAGCATAAGTGAGATTCCCATGTGTGGTTGCGGTGCACTGCATGCGCCATGTTAGGGTTAGTTATTGCAACAGTTTTGGAGCTCACTGTACAAGTTTTGGTAGGATTCAATTCTTGGATTTTTGGCTAGTGTTTACAAACTTTAGCATTTGCTCAAGTGTTGAGTCTCTAAAAAGGGACTCACTTGGTGTAAATGCTAGAAACAGGGCTTGCAAATGAATGTGTCACTTTGATGTTTAGCACAATGTCCTGCAACAGGTCTCAGATGAAGTTGGTGAGATGACATTTTAGCTACTTGCACCATTAACCTCTACTAGCTAGTAACACTATAATCTATGTCATCTACAATGGAAGGAGGAGAGTTGTGTTAGCATTAAGCAAGGTCTTATAAACTGGAACATACTTCATTGGGTAGTAAATTCACACACTGAAATGGCAATGCAGTGTTCAACGGTGGATAATGCATATTCTAATCAACTACTTTAAGATATAAAGAAATAACATTTATGGAATAACTATAGCTACACTGTTGGATCTATTGAAGTCTGAGAGAGGGTAGGAGTTGCCCAATACTCAGCTGCTGCCTAAGATGGACAGAAACAACTATATTCACCTGAGAGAGGGCAGAAGTTGCCCGATACTATAGTACATTAGTTAAGGATAAAACCAGTAAGTAAAAGTGACTCACCTCAGCCGCTGCCTAGGATGGGTGGAAATGACTGAGGTGCTTGTGAGCAAGATACAGGTATATATATGCTATGGAGGAAGGCACACTTGTATTATGTTACCTACAATATTGCCATGATAATGATAACCCTGAAAGAAGGTTATAAGGATTAAGTAAATGAGATGTAGTGCTTCCAGTGCTTCCATGCTTTCTGAGGAAGTTCTGGAAGTGGTTTTAGTGTTTCCAAGCTTGGAAGAGTGTAGGAATATCCCGGAAGTGGTTCCAGTGGTTCTGAGTCTGGAAGGTGCAGGAGCATTCTGAAAGTGGTTCCAGAATAGGGGTTCTGAGATTGGAAGGCATAGGAACATTCTGGAAGTGGTTTCGGAATAGGGGTTTCAAGATCAGAACACGGAATTATCGGAACTGTTGTTATTTGTCACTCCCACTTGAGTGTAGCTGCAATCCCATACTTCAAACAAATTTCCAATGTGGCTCATTAGTAAGAGGTTTTGTGAGTATGTCTGCCACCATGTCCTTGGTGGAAACATATGGACTATTGCTTCTCCCTTTCCAACTATGTCATCCTGGATGAAATGATATGTTTGTTGAATGTGTTTAGTCCAGGCTCAGAACTGTGGATCACAACAGAGAATGATGGCTGCTTGGTTGTCACAAAACAGTTCTGTAGGAGGAGAATGTCCAATTTCATCAAAGAAGGCTCAGAGCCAGGCCAAGTGTTGTCCAGCATTGCTGAGTCCAATGTACTCTGATTTTGTAGTGGAGAGTGCTACCATGCTCTATTGTTTGCTGGACCAGGAAATGGCTCCACAATTGCTGATGAAAACAAAACCAGAAGTGGAATGGGAGTTGTCTGGGTCCTGAGACCATCCAGCATCCAAATATCCATGG
Source organism: Boletus insuetus (assembly GCA_038093095.1). Taxonomy (NCBI): domain Eukaryota; kingdom Fungi; phylum Basidiomycota; class Agaricomycetes; order Boletales; family Boletaceae; genus Boletus; species Boletus insuetus. Next base: position 22,468 of record JBBPRQ010000101.1, read on the forward strand.
AAATCCATATCTGTGGAAAGTTCTGTTCCATCAAAACAGAGTTCCATGTCCTTGGTAGCCTTGACATATTGTAGTACACATTTTGCTGCCTCCTAATGAATGTGTTTGGATTTGGCACTGAAACAGCTGAGTGTGCCTACTGCATAAGCAAGGTCTGGGCAAGTTCTGAGCATGAGATACATCAATGACCCTATGACTGTGAGGTGTGAAACCTGTTTGCCTTTGCTAATTAATTCTGAAATGGTCTAGTTATTGTTTGAATTGATTACAGACAGCTAGGAGTTGTGTGTCATAGGGGTCCATACTGGTTTGCAGGTGGAAATGCTGGTGCATTCCAGGACTGTTTGGGAGTACTGTGATTAAGATAAAGATATGGTTTGGAGTTTTCAGTTTTGTTTGACTTCAATTCTAAGAATGAATTTGGCTTTCCCAAGATCATGCATTTTGAAAGTAGCTGAGAGTTTTGCTTTTATGGAGTCCATGAACTTTCAGGTGGTAGTAGATAGAAGTAGGTCATCAACATAGACAACTAGGAAACAGATTTGACCATCTTTCCAGAATACATAGAGATATGTCTCTGCATCTAAATGAAAGAATATGAGTTCTCTAAGCTTCCAGTCTAGGGTTTTGTTCCAAGTCCAGCTAGCTTGTTTTAGTCCATACAAGGAGTGCTGGAGTTTCCAGCAATATCCAGATTGAATTAGAATACCTGTCAGAGGTGACATGTATAGGTCCTCCTGCAGTTCTCTATTGAGGTATGCTGTAGATACATCCTGTAACGCTCGCCCTCATAATGCTTATACTACCTTGAAAACCATTACCCTTTTACTTCCTTTTCCTTCACTAGATCACTACAGAAACCATCAAGTCTTACCTTTTTCTATCATATGACCAACAGTCACATGGTATCACATGATATGGCTATGGACCTCATGGTATACACATTGCATCCTCATGGTCACCTCATGCTTTTCCTCTTGACTCACTTTTCCTAATCATCCAATAGTAGTATTCCCTTAGAACAGCCTTCACCTCATGGTACCTAGTAGACATACTCTTAACTACTTACAGATAGTATAGCCTCTAGCATAGCTTGGTCTGTGCATGGACTCTCTTAGTATATATTGTCTTACTTCTAGTAGTGTAGACTCTAGTTTTATTCACTTGGTTCTTAGAACACACTACTTTGTTCTTTCCCCTTCTTGCTATACATCCTCTGATTCTTTAGGATATTCAATCCTACTATTGTTTGGCCTCACAATGTCACAATGTCCCTCATAGAGTTCATAGTGGGACCAAGGGTCATTACACATGCATCTGGTCCAACTCCAGGTCATGCTTGGCAGCCAAGGCAATTAGAGTTCAGACAGAGTCAAGGTTAGCTACTGGAGTAAAGACTTCCTAGTAATCCACTCCCTCTTTTTGTGTGAAGCCATGGGCAACAATCTGGAGTTTGTAGCATTCAATGTTTCCAGACTGGTCCCATTTGATTCAGAATACAGGTTTGGAGGTAATTGGGGTTACTCCTTCTGGAATGAGTACAGTCTCATAGACATGGTTGGAGTTGAGACTTTGGAGTTCAGATTCTAGGGCAGATTTCCATAGCTCTTTGTCTGGACCTGAGAAGGCTTCCTTCAGAGTATTTGGAAGTGACTCATCAGAGGATGATTTTGCAGACCCAGCAAATATGAAACCCTCTATGGAGGCTGCAAATGCACCAGGGACTTCCAGATCATCTTCTGGTGGTTCCAGTGGTTTCAGAGTCTGTTCTGGATTGTGTGGCTGTGCTTCCTCCTTGCAATTTGCTTGCCTTTCAGCTTTCTCCTGTAGAGTATGGTCATACTCTTTGTTTTTGTTGGCTGCTTGCCATTGTCAGTTGCTTCATTGTATGACTGGTGGAGCAAGGGATGGAGCCAAAACAACTGCCAGAACAACTGCTGGAACAACTGCTGGAACAGCTGCCAGAATAACTACCGAAACAACTGCCAGAACAACTGCCAGAACAACTGCTGGAATGGCAGCTGGAGGTGGTGCAGGAGCAGGAACTTCATGTAAGTGGAGTTGATCAAGCCATTCAGCAAGTTCTTCAATGCCAGAGCCAACAGGTCATTCTGGGATATTATCTGGGGCTGCAGAAATGTCTCCCACTGGTCCATAATTGGATTGATGGTCATCATCATCATGGTTCTGCTCTGGAATTAAGCCCTCCTACTGTCCCTCAACAGCAGTGGCATTCCATGGAGCAGATTCAGCACTGGAGATGGTTCCAGATTTATCAAAAGTGACATGGCAACTGGAAATGATTGTTCAATGCTCAATATCAAGGAGTTTGTAGGCTTGTTGCCCATGGGTGTACCCAATCATGATGCATTTCTTCCCATGTGGTCAGAATTTACTGTAATGCGCAGTGCAGTTAGTGACAAGCGGAGCGTGAAGTTACCTTGGTCTGAATGAGTTCAACGAGTAGAGGGCAAGGTAATGAGTAGAGGAGCCTGCTAGGCAATGTCTACCACAGTCTATCTTAGAAGACGAACTGAGACTCGAGGTGGGCTTGACGGGTCTCCAATATCCAGGTGCTAGCCGCTGGAGCTCTTGGGAAGTATCACTAGAACTATGCTGGTATTGCGTAGAACTAGCTTAGGGAAAATACATGGTAAAGTACAGAGTATATATACGGTAGGCCCCTGGTCCGTGCGAGTAAGGTAAGAGATAGAAAAGGAAAGAGGAGGCAGGAGTCCATAGGATGACCATACTCTGTATAGTCCATCCCGATGATGTGGAACTGCGGGAAGTGGCAGTGTGATCTAAAAGAGGAACACCGTGTGGGCGGAAGTCCAAAGGAATCCTGTATGGAAGCAGAATGAAAGGAGAAGGCTAAATATAGAGCGGAGGTGGGGCACCGTGTGAGTACGTAAGAAAAGGATATAAAAGGAGAAACTATCTGGAGGACGACTCCAGTACGAATACAACTCCATAGAGTAAGAGACAGAGTCTAAAAAGAAACAAGTAAAGCAGCATAGCTGCCCAAGTGTAATGAAGGTGGAAAAAGAGCACCCTCCTAGTAGACCGTAACATTTACTCCCCCACTATTCCTTGGATGTGTAGGCATAGGCTGGACATCCAAAGGGGCAAAAGAGAGTCGGATTGACATGGCAATTGAAAAAGATTTAATAGAGTACCTTTCCATCAAGTCTGGAAGTTGGACTGCATGCAGAAACATAGACAGCAGTGGACATGGCATTAGCCCAGAATGATTTTGGGAGTTTGGATTCTTCCAACATGATATTGGCCAGTGTGGCTAGTGTCTGGTTCATTCACTCTACCAGTGAAACGACCAAACCCACCAAAGGGTCTAGTGTTTTGAGAACTAGAGCAGTTCATTAACCATTCTTCAACCATTCTTCAACTGTTCTTCAGGTTGATTCATGTGGAGAGAATAGTTAATGATCAAGCAATGAGAAAGGAGTAAAGAGGTGGCATCTGTGAAGTGTAGGAGACGTTGTAGGAGGTGTTTGTAACAACCAGACCATTTTGCTCTGGAGTGTATAGAGCAGATGTTTCAAGAATTGTGCCATTGGCCCAGAGTTGATTCCAGAAGGCCTTGCTAGTGTACTCTATTCCACTGTCACTTCAAACAAATTTTGTGTAGGATTCAGAGAAATCCTTCTGTCCAATTTCTGTTCAAAGAAGAGTTTTGACATCTGATTTCCATTGATTGTTGATCTGGAGAGCCTCATTTTTGTGTTTCATGAAGTAGATCCAAGGAAAACGGCTGAAGTTGTCAACAATGATGAGCCAAAATTGGTAGCCCTTGCATGATCATGAAGTTATAGGACCTCCAACATCAGTATATATTAGCTCCAGTGGATGGGTAGTCTAACATTCCTCTTGGGCTCAGAATGGAAGCTTTTTCATCTTTCTGAGTGTACATGCCTCACAGAATGTGGGTGTTCTGGTCAGAGTATTGATTCCCTGGAGTTGTCCAGATTTGACCATGCTTTGGATCCTGTCAATGGAGATGTGGCCCATTTGACAGTGGAGGAGGTTGATATCAACTGCTGCATGAGCAGCCTCCTTTTGCTCACTTGGAGTGGCCTTTGCATGATATAGGCCACTCTTATGTTTCACAATCAGAATGGTGTTCTAGTCCTTCTGGATGTAGTATGCATCAGAGTTCACTGGAAAGTTCACAGAAAGATTTGTGGAGGCAAGTCAGTTTACAGAGATGAGTGAAAGGAGGTGGAATTCAGGAATTAGAAGATTGATAGAATTACTTCATAGGTCTTTCCAGAGACCTGTGATACGAGTGGTACTGTTCTGATTCTGATGGCATGTGCTTTCAAGTTGTTTTTGAGGGTTACTGGTCGTGGAGGACTAAGTGGACAGTATGACCAGAATCAGGACTGATGAGGAACCATGTGGGATGATGCTCCAGAATTGATGATAAGCATGTTTCTCCCACTGTCATTTTGCTTAGACAACGAGTAGGCCTTAAGATTTGGAGTGATGCAATGTGTTCAGAGACATCAGAGTTGCCATTCCAGGTTACATTGAAGAGTTGCTGGAATATATAGAAGGCAGAGGAGACACTTGGAGCATCCAGGAGCGATATGAGATTTTTCCAGAGTTCTTTTGCAGAGCTGTAGGACTCTGTTTTGAGTAGAAGGGTATCAGAAATACATTCTTGTATGATGCCATGGGCTTTTCATCACATGCTGACCAGTCATGGATATCTAAAGCTGTTACTCCAGTTGTTTTGAGGGTGGGCTTCGGATCCGTCCTGGAAACAACTCCATAAGCCTTACCACTCTGCAGCTTTCGGATGACCTTTACCTTTCATAGGAGAAAGTTTCGGGTCCAGTTAGGATTTCGTCACTTTGAATAGTATCCAATGTCATGCTGAGTGACAGGACAGGTAAGGTTTTGACAGAAGAAAGTTTATTTTCTGACAGGTGTCAGGTAGCCGATAGCCAAAGGTGACTGATAGCTGAAAGTTGTTCAAGTTTGAACAGTGGGAGGTGTGCTGAGGAATGCCCGAGTGTTGAGTCATTTGAGTTTGTCTGATTAGCTTACATCAACAGGGCTCATAACCTATTGAAGTCTAAGAGAGGGCAGGAGTTGCCCGATACTATAGTACATTAGTTAGGGATAAAACCAGTAAGTAAAAGTAACTCACCTCAGCCGCTGCCTGTTACGGTCTACTAGGGGGGTACACTTTTTCCACCTTCATTATGCTTATGCTCTTGTTCTTCTTTACTTGTTTCTCTTTAGACTCTGTCTCACACTCTATGGAGTTGTATTCATACTGGAGTTGTCCTCCAGATAGCTTCTCCTTTTATGTCTATTGTTTACATACTCACACGGCACCCCACCTCCGCTCTATATTTAGCTTCTCCTTTCGTTCCGCTTCTGTACGGGATTCCTTCGGACTTCCGCCCGCATGGCATTCCTCTTTTAGATCACACTGCCACCTTCCGCAGTTCCGCATTATTGGAATGGACTATATGGAGCATGGTCATCCTTCAGACTCCCGCCTCCTTATTCCTTTTATATCATTTACCTTACTCGCACGGACCAGAGGCCTACCGTATATATACTCTGTACTTCTACCATGTATTTTCCCTAAGCTAGTTCTACACAATATCAGCATAGTTCTAGTGATACTTTCTGAGAGCTCTAGTGGCTAGCACCTGGATATCGGAGACCGTTGAGTCCACCTCGAGTCTCAGTTCATCTTCTGAGATAGACTGTGGTAGACATCGCCCTAGCAGGCTCCTCTCCTCATTACCCCACCCTCCACTCGTTGAACCTCATTCAGGCCAAGGTAACTTCACGCTCCACTCGTCACTAACTGCACTGCGCGTTACACTGCCTAAGATGGGGAGAAACAACTGAGGTGCTTGTGAGCGAGATACAGGTATATATATATGCTATGGGTGAAGGCACACTCATATTATGTTACCTACAATATTGCTGTGATAATCCTGAAAGGTGGTTATAAGGATTAAGTGAATGAGATGTAGTGCTTCCAGTGCTTCCATGCTTTCTGAGGAAGTTCGGGAAGTGGTTTCAGTGGTTCTGGAATAGAGGTTCTGAGATTGGAACATGGAATTATCAGAACTGTTGTTATTTGTCAGGATCAAATGGATAAGCAGGGCAAATGTCCTTGCATGAATACCAGGTTCCCCCAACTCTACTTCTTTCTGCTTTCTGCAGTAGTATGTTGCAATCTGAGGAATTTTACCAGCATCCTTGCTGACCAAGATCAAGGCACATTTATCACTAACATCCTTTTTAGAACTGCCAGTCAGGAGTGTAGGTTATAGGAATTTGGCGGGTATGTAATGGTGTTTCTTCTGTCTTCCTTTATTGTGCAGCACAACTTGCAGATAGACATGGCCTTCAGGGGCACCACAAAATTGATCTAGGCAAGCTGTATGAGCAACACAATTAAGAAACAACCTATTCTAATAGTATAGGAACCTTGATGCCTCACACATGGAGAAATCAGCAATCTTCTAACACAATGTGATAGAAACAGTGGCCTAGAAAAGGCATACTTATTATTCCATGCAAAAAACAAAATAAACGAGGACTTATGAAGAAACCATGTTGAAATAGTACATCAAGTGGTACTTCATTGTAGTGAACTTTCTTCACCATGTCCTGATGGCCCCAATAATTCCCCCTTGCAACTCTTACTGTGTCCCCCATGTCTACATTGTACCCCCTTTCCTTGGTAAACTCAATCACGTTAGTGGCTAGTGTGGACACAATCTGCGAGATGTGGACACAGGCTGTTTCCATATTCAAGCCACAAAGATCTTTGTCTGTGGGTTGATCATCGTTCATATCAAAAGGCACCAGAATCCAAACAAGATCATCAGCAATCCAGTCAATATGACCATGAAGGCCACAGTAATGACACATGTGATATCACCATGTTGGAGGTGTGCTTGTTTAGATTCTGGGGGGTGGGGAAGATGGTTTACTGGATTGTGCAATAACCACCACAAATCAGAGTGGTAGGTCTCCAGGTAGTGATTAGGAACCTCTACCTAGATAAAATTAAATCACCAGATGAATGGCATAACAATAAATGGTACTCACTTCATGGGTCAGGTCAGTTGATGAAGTAAGAATGACATTGGCTTCCAAGACTCCAATAACAGCCCCTATGAAACCATGGTTGGCACCAGTGATAACTCGTACATGGTCTCCTAATGAGAATACATGATATTGTTTAAGAATTGACCAGTTGTGTGTTTGGTTGTCTAGTAGGAGTAACATGGTTTGCTGATTGAACTGCACAGACATTACTCTGGCAATCTTGCCAAGTATTTGTGGTGACAAAGAACAAATGGCATCCCTATTTACCCAGAACTGGGACGAGAACAGGACATGGCTTTCTTCAACCAATGAGGGGTCAACACTGGCTTAATGGAAGAAGAAAAGTTCTTCCATATCAGGAAGAGCCATCCATTCCAAATGTTCTAGCTTCAGGGGAAGGTGTAGAAGGCCAGCAAAGTAGGATAAATTGCCACATTGAAATGTCATGGTTTACAATGACAGTCAGATCAAGGCCAGCCTTGTAAGCAAGTTGATAGTTGAACAACACATGAATGTTTCATGACTTCTCATCAGTGCAGTCATAGGGATGCTTGTGCAGCACCATGAGGACATTGGCCATATCACCATCCAAGCTCAAGATATATGCTAAGTCCTTGTTGTACTTGCCCCTTCTGACTCACACCCAGCATCAGCCAGGTAATGGAGGTTGTGTGGTAAAGATTTTAGTTCCATCTTCAGGGGAAACAGCTACAATGTCATGAGCAGCATTGTTATGGAAAGAGTTTATGGCATGATGGATCTCCAAAGAAGAGGAGGCTTGTATGTACAGCCTTCAAGGAAGCCAAGGTAAAATCAGTGCCTCCTTCACACAAGGTGCAAGGTCTTTGAGGATGTAGTGGGCAGTATGTTCTGTAGTCAAAGTTATGTGAACAATATATCTAGCAGAAGATATCTACTCACTGGAATAAAAAGTCATGAAGTAGGTGTTGGTGTCATCTCTCTCCACCAATGCAGGCTGATGGGCATTGGCATAACAGTTAGCAATGTCATTGAGGTTTTCAATGAAAGTGTGGTGTCCTGGCCATTTAACACCCCTTGAAGTCAAGGGAATTAGTCGAGACTCTTTTGGCTTGTCCAATGATCTGTGGCTTGTATTGTCCGACTGGACTTCTTCATCCTCATCATTCTCACTTGCAGCAAGGTCAAGATATTTGTTAATGGCCAGTTTGCGGCATTTGCATGACTGACTATGTTCACTTACAGGATTAGAAAAGGCTTCCAGCAAAGCAGCCAAGTAGTCCCAACCATGGGTCCATTAGTGGCAGACAGGGTGATCCCACAAATGCTGGCAGCCTCAATGACAATGTCAAAGGTGGAAATGGGCTGCTCCTCCATTGAATCTGATGCAATTTCAACCCTTCTTGAAAAGGTCCTTCCAATTGTGATAGTTGCAAGTTCCTAGGCTCAATAGCCCATTCCCCAATGAGGAGCCAAGCTGTGCAACTTTGGACAAGAGATGGCATAGCATGTTGATGAACCCAATAAGACCAAACTAGGGTAAGGTAAAGTGACCAGACTTACAAATGCAGCATGAGACTATGAGCTTGCAAGTGGATGACTTTGTTTGTGGAGGATGCAATCTTGATGAACATTACAAGGGCTTTTTATTGTAGCCTATGTGATTCTCAGCAACAGTAATTCATTGAAGTGGATATCAAACCTTATAGTCTTTTTCTTGCTGGTGCTACTGCTATGACAGTACTAGAAAAACAGGAAGAAGAAGTGTTCAGATATGTATGTGAAAGAATTTAAACTGGAACATATCCACAGTGGTGCCACTGTTTGTGGTACTATTTCTCATGCTCCACCAACAAGACTTCATGTTGTGAACCCATATATATGTCACCATTGGTGCCATGGTTTTTTGTGGTACTACAACGAGTAAGTTAAGTAAATTACAAACATGAATTTATTAGGGGATGTGTTGAAAAGGAGGGTGGCAGTGATGACAACAGCAACAACATGCCAATGGATAAAGTATGTGGAATACATAGATGGTGGAAAGAAAAGGTTGGAGTGGTCCTGTGAATGAGTTATAAACTGGAATGACTCAGCTTCAGACTCCATCAGGAAAATGCAGGGATGACTCAGCCCAGACCATCACTCAAAGAGTAGTAGAGGAAATTGGTCATAATAGCCATAGTCTGTACACTATTCAATGGTGTCACAACTCACTTGGCTTTTTTGAAATCAACCAAAATAGTACTGTACATAATGACTTGGTATGCATCCAATAAGTTTTCTTTGAGGCTTGCATGTGATCTAGCTTGCTATCATTATTGGGACAACATCCTCACCTTGTCTTCCTCATTGGGCTCAACTCTGCTTAATTTTCCATATGGTATTTGTATGTTGTAATTTGATTGGCCTTCTTAGAATGAACCAACATGGCGTGTGATGTTCTTCTATGCACCTGACTTTTTTTTTTTGATCATTATGGATGATAATACTAGGAGCCTCATTGCAGGCTTTAAAACATTGACATTGAGAGTGTAAGTATACTAACAACATGAAAGCCTTTTTCTGCAGAGAAGCTAGTAGTTGTGAACTTGGAGTTGCTCTTGAAGTTTTTAAGGGGTTCTAACGGTACATATATCTCTTTCTGATATCCAAAAACCAATGTTCATCACAATGACAACACAGGAACATAACATTTGTTATACACTTCCATCACATGACTGATTCATGCCTAGTAAATATCAATATAACCTTGTGGTATCAGTGTTAACCCTTTCTGCAATATAACAAAAGCATTACCCTGCAGTACTCAACATTCAACCTCAGCAAACATCCTGAACTTGCAATGTTGAGAAGATGTACACGCCACATTTATGCAAGAAAATGGTCAAGTCAATTGTCCCTCACGCTGGAGTCTGTTAGGCTTGGCCCAGGTAGGGATGAGCATTGACCTTGTTGAATGAAGAGGGAAACAAGTGTCAACTCAAAGTATGATAGAGACTTGGGAATAAGCAGAGTTCAAAGATGTTGGGTATTATCCAACAGTTCAAAGGTTCAAAGGTGCTGGGCTGGTACCAGCAGGATCAATGGAGGCAAGAGCGTGTATTACAAGGGAGCTCAAGCATGGGGAAATATATGTGTGAGAGAGAGGGTTTATATATGAAGAGTATAGAAACCGAAAGCACATCATAGAATATAGACAAAAGAGATAGAAGGTGAAGGAAGTATACAATGATAAGCAAGTGGAGTTCTGTTGGGATGCTGGTGGAAAGGACAAGAGATAAGGGTTAGTTATTGTCAAAAAGAAAGTAAGTCTGAGGTAAGAGATGCAATAGTAGTCCAAGTGATAAGACAAGAAGAGAAAAGGGAAAATTGTAACATTACCCCCACATTAGGCAGTTGAATCCCTGATGAAAACTTCTATAAATCCCTGTACTCCACAGCAGGGGATCCAGTCATATTACTCTCAGCAATGGCATCATAAGGGTTATCAGACTCCAGGGTAGGAGAATGACAAGTAGGATGAGGAGTAGAGGTGCGATGTGGAGGGGGAACAGGACAAGGACAAGCAGAAGATCTGGAAGAATCAGATGCAGTGGATGATGAAGATGGTTGGTGAGGGCAAGGGCAATGACAGGCAGGACAAAGCCATTGTGGGTGATCTGGTCCCCAATGGAGACAAGTAGAGCACTGGTAATAGAGACAGTTTATGCGAATATGTCTGAGGCAATGGCAATGGTAGCATGCTTTATTATATATTAGCAAACCTACATTTTTTCTGAGTTATTAAACTCAATGACCTTTCTGAGTTATCTGACCTGACTGACAGCATGCTATCAGTGCTATCATTCATAAGTAATTCATTGCTATCAGCATTCTCAGGGCTATCAACATATTAGCTTGTCAATTCACTAGTAATATCAGTTCCATCAGTTCACCCAGTAAATCAATTAATCATCTGGTCAGTCTTGTCATCCCACCAGTCAGTCAGTCAACCAGTCAGTCAGTCATATCAATCTGTCAGCCAGTCAGGTTGTCAGCCAATCAGCCAATTCAGCCTATCAGACCATCAGCTGATCATTTAGTCATTTCTGTCAGTCACATCAGTTGGTCAGTTGGTTAGTCAGTCAGGTTTGTCATTTTTGTCAATTTGTCAGCTAGTTAGTTGGTTAGTCAACCAGTCCATTCAATATATTAGCTTGTTAGCTTGTCAGTAAATAAATAAGTTCAGTCAGTCAGGTCAATCTATCATTGATCAGTCCATTCAGGCCTGTCAGTCTTGTCATTGATATAAATCACCCAGAAAAAATGTAGATTTGCTGATGTAGTGAGGATGAGAAGAAGGTAGCAGAGTAGATCTGTTATTTCCAGTCCACCAGGCATCAGTCCATTCTAAGAAGCAAAGTTCTTTGGGAGAGAGTGGAGTGGAGGATGTGGAGGGGGTACTAGCAGTTGTTGTCATAGAAGAAATGCGAGAAAGCAATGTTGGTGAGGTAGGAAGATGGAGACAATGCATGGGAAGAAAGGAGACCTGGGCATTGGTGAGATCCATAAGATATCTGTCTAAATCAATGAGAAACTCTCCCATCTCCATCTGATAGGTAAGAAGGTTAAGAGAGCTGAACGGCTGACTCTGGATATTCCAGGCCCAATGACCAGTTAACTCTATGGTGGCATTGGAACTGTCCATCCAGGAGGAGAGTTCAGAGAGGTGATGAACCTGTAAGTAGGGATGATGGAGAGTGAGGAGAGGAGAGTCCATGCTCAGATGGGAGTTGATGGGATATTGCATGCAAAGGTTTGTGAGATGGGTGGTGAGGATTGCCACATATGCTTCATTCAGAAATCCTTCTCAGAGGTTGTTGGCATAAAGGGGAAGTTTGATGGTGACAATGGGAGTAGGGAGCATGTCTGAGGGAATGTTTGCAATGGTAGTGGAAGTGAAATCAGAAGAAGGAGCAGTTTCAAGAGGAAGGTGTAATGCTCACCCTCACAATGCTTATACTACCTTGAAAACCATTACCATTTCAATTTCTTTTCCTTCACTAAATCACTACAGAAACAAGTCATATCTTTTCCTATCATATGACCAGCAGTCACATGGTATCCCATGATACATCACATGATCTTATCTTGGCTATGCACCTCATAGTATACACATTGCATCCTCATGGTCACCTCATGCTTTTCCTCTTGACTCACTTTTCCTTATTTATCCAATAGCAGTATTCCCTCAAAACAGCCTTCACCTCATGGTATCTAGTAGACATACTCTTAACTACTTACAGATAGTATAGCCTCTAGCATAGCTTGGTCTGTGCATGGACACTCTCAGTACATATTGTCTTACTTCTAGTAGTGTAGACTCTAGTCTTATTCATCAACGCAAACCTGATGATCAACATGAAAGTCCCCCAAATCCAATGCAAAAAATGTGTTTGAAGCAGGAGCGGGACACATGTCCTAACACACCGATCAACACAAGAAAGACACACCATAACACAAACTGTTAGTCAGAAGATACCAGAGGTTAGCACACACCATACTCAGTTTTGCCTGAAGGCCATGCTGGTGTTACATTCCCCTATTTTTCCCCTATTTTTCCCTATTTTTCTAGGCCTTGTTTCAACCAGAAAAGACACAAGTGTCGCATCCACTACAGACACACTACACTTCTTACCCTAATGCTCCACTTGCTTACTTTCCCACGAAGGCCACTACTCTCCCACAATATTGATCCACATGGTATGTCACATGACTAGTCACGTGATCTTATCTATGACATCATAGCACAGGTATGCTTATCGATCTATAGCACTAATAGCTCTTATCATATGTATAGCCCCAGCCTATAGCATATGTAGCTCTTATCTCACACAGCTTGGTCTGTGCGCATGTACCAGTAGTATAAATACGAGAACCAGTAGACCAAGACACCCCAGTCTTGTTCTCCTGGAGTTTTCCCAAACTACCATTGCACTTGACCACCCCTAGTACTCTGGTTCTCAAACACTAGACCCTTTGGTGGGTTTGGTCGTTTCATTAGAACAAGACTATACTAACTGTCGAAGACTAGCTACCTTCAACAGGACCCCCTTACCTCACCACCACCACTCGATAGATTGACCAGTAGGTTATTGATAGGCCGTTACCGCGACTCTATTGACCACGCACTCTGGTAGTGCCGTATTACTATGTTTCCGACACCTGGAACCAAGTCATCATAGGAAGAACCAGTCTCCCACCACCGGCATCCCCTCCACAAGCAGGACCCTCTACCTTCCTGGACGTCTTCCACCTAGTACCAGAAGAAGCGGTCCGCTCGGGCTCATACGACCCGAACAACTACAACCCGTCGGACTACGAGGTCCAGGTAAAGAGAGAACAGGAGGAGGAAGTACCCCTACAGGTACTGATTGACTAGTCACTAGTCAAGTACGGAATAGGACTGATGAGTCCATATAGGAATCGGAGTTATCCGACTATTGCTCGAGTTTAGATCAAGGGTACAGAACCCTTGTCAACAAAACCACCCTTGTGCCAGATGATGCATCCTTGACCCTATACAGGGCTACTACTGTCGACACATTTGACTTACCGGGTCAGTTTGGACGAACAAACGCAGAACCAGACATATGCCTAACCCCTACCCTCGCAGACCTAGAGATTATTTATCCGCCACTCGGATCCGATCTATACAACCCAAGTACACCACTCTGCGCTCCCTCTGAGCTATCCGATCCCATTGACTGGGATCCCATTTATTCCTCCCTTTCTAACAGACGACTAGCCCAGCGTGACGTCGACGACAGAGATCGGGATCATTGTCTGCGTGCAGAGAGTGAGGCCCAACAAATCGAGAGACTTATACTCAAGGGCATTCAACTTGCTAGTCACCAACCCCGAGACCCTAGACGCATTGAGAGGGCCAGACGTCAGGTCCAGGAGGCATGTGATCGTATCGAGGAAAGAATACAGATTAGAGAGAGATCTGATACCCCTTTTCCTGTTAATCCTTGCCTTCCTCGCTGGTACCGCATTCCTGATAGTACTGTCGGCTACCACCCTCCTACTCTCAGACCCCACTCAGCGCTTAGGACACCTATACGTTTCCATCCATATTGAATATCAAAACTCTCCATACCCCTTTGCCAGCTGAGAATATTGAAGCAAGACCTGAACCAATCACTGAGGAAGTTTGCCGACAAATTGTAAGAGAACACAATCAAGACCTTCGTCGTCGCAACTCCACGTTGCATCAAAGAAACCAGAGAGAACAAGAAGCAGCTGCCAAAAGAGGAGAACCACTTCCAGAACCTAGACCGATTCAAGTACCACCGCCTAGAGTTGAAGAACGAGAAGCTGATCAAGCTGATCACTCTTCTTCTGAAACAGAATCAAACTTCAACTATCCTGCTTAAGTCATCATGTCCGCCAACCCTTTGGTAGAAGCCTTCCAGGCATTCCGCGAAACCCTTAGTCCAGCTAGCATGGCAGAAAACCAAGAAAAATTCAATGCAGTACTTGACATAATGACTGCTACCCTTCAAGCATGTGAAAATCTAGGAACGGAACATTGCCGACTTGAAACTCGAGTCGCTAACCTTGTCACTGAAAATAGTGATCTACAAGATCAAGTTGACGATCTTTCTAGAGCAAGCATTACTGCTGCCAGTGCAGCAGCCGCATCAGGAGGAGGATATTCCAGAAAAGTAGGAGTCTTTGCAGACCCAGAAGACTATAATGGAAGCCGTGCTAAGTTTGATGAATGGTGGGCTAAGATTCAGGCCTGGTTATGCCTCAATGCAGGAGCCATTCCACCTACATCGTACACTGCAGTCCAAGCAGTCCTATCACAACTCAAAGGATCCACTGCAGGAAAGTTCACAGAAACCCAACTCACCCAAGGACCTATCTATTTATGGTCACAACTAGAAGAAGAACTACCCAAGTTCTTTCGACATGCTAATCAGAAAGATTGGGCTTTGCAGAAGCTCAATAAGTTCCATCAAGGAGATCTTAAGACAGGGCCATTCATCACCAAGTTTGAGTCCCTGTACAACATGGCTGGAATCGATGGAGCTCATGCTTGCGCCATACTAGAGAAAAGTATGCGACCTTCTATTCTTGCACAAATCACTAGAGAAAAGAAGCGTCAGCACAAGATTACTCCTTATGTGGAGATTGTATCCAAAATCAGAACCATTCAAGAATCTGTCAGACTAATTCTTGGATGAACCGAGAAGAGGTCTAATCGTCATAATAGGATGGATATTGGTCTTCTAGATCTAGATGAAGAAGATGACCTTGACATCGCCTTCACTCGTCGACCTCAGAGAAAAGGTTCAAAACCTAGTACTCCATCCAGTTGTTTCAACTGTGGAGGTACAGGACACTTCGCGAAAGATTGCAAGAAATCTTCCACCCGCTGCCCACATTGTAATTGGTCCAGAGGACAACATAAATCCACGTGCAGCAAAGGAAGAATGCTTCGTGCCATGAATACGCAAGAACCTGCTACATCATGGGAACAAGTACAAGAATCCCTACCATGTGCAGCTAGAGGAATGACTTTTGACGAAGTCAGAGCTCTATTTCAAGCTATGCCTTCTGATAAGGGAAAAGCCAACGCAGCTTGAATGATCTGGGCAAGCAAGCTGCATCTCGATCCACAAGTTCCGAAATTGTAAATAACTCATCTATCTATTCAAGTCTAGAGGGGCCTTCAATTGATTTGGAGCTTGGCTGGAATGTAACACCAGCGCTTGATTCCTCTAATAGCCTATTGCAAATCCCAGATATTGTTGAAGTGAACTCTCTTCACACAACCCCAGACACTTTTGAACAGAAACACCTAGACATCCGCAAGATGTACTCATTTTTATCAGAAAAAGAAATAGCAGAGATGCTACCAAAACCAGAGATATCTCGAATTTGAGGAAATCCTGCCAAGGATATCATACTACCAATCTCTATCATTCTTGACAAATGAAATTCAGTCCCCACTTGCGCGTTATTGGATTCAGGAGCCAATACAACTTTTATTGATCATGATTGGACTATAAAGAACAAAATACCCCTTAAACCCTTGGATCGACCAATCCCAGTATTTAACGTGGATGGAACACGTAACTCTGCAGGAAACCTAACCAATTATGCTGAAATATTAATCAACTACCTCGGACATCACGAGAAGACAATTGCTGAAGTAACAGATCTTGGAAAGAATGAGATGATTCTAGGCTTTACTTGGTTAAAGCAACATAACCCTGAAATTGATTGGGAAACAGGAACTGTCCATATGACACATTGCCCTGCATCCTGTCGATCTAGATCTAGCACCTCATTCCTTAAAACTATTGAAAAGGAAGAACGCGACTTACTTATATGCATCAATGCCGCAAAAATTGATTAACCTTGGAAAACAGATCCCACACCTATGGATCTCATACCAAAAGAATATCACAAATATCTCCACGTATTCTCGAAGAAAGAATCAGAGCGTATGCCTATTCGAAAACCTTGGGATCACGCCATAGATTTCAAAGAAACCTTTGTTCCAAAGAAAGGACGCTTGATTCCCCTTTCTCCCACTGAACAACAGGAAGTCAGCAACTTCATGGATGATCAACTCAGAAAAGATTATATTCGACCTTCTAAATCACCACAAACTTCCCCTGTGTTCTTTGTACCAAAGACAGACGGTAAAAAGAGAATGGTACAGGATTACCGATATCTGAATGAACACACGATCAAGAATAATTACTCACTTCCATTGATCTCGCAGCTTGTAGACAAGCTCAAAGGATCAAAGCTCTTTACGAAAATGGATCTCAGATGGGGATACAACAATGTCTGCATCAAAGATGGAGACGAATGAAAAGCTGCCTTTGTTTGCCATCGAGGAGCCTTTGAACCCCTAGTAATGTTCTTTGGCTTATGCAATTCACCAGCAACATTCCAAACAATGATGAACGATCTATTCTCCAACATGGACAATGTCTGTGTTGTTTATATTGACGATCTCATGATCTTCACCAAAATAGATAATCAACAAGAACATGATCGGATCGTACTCGAAGTACTCCGTCGCCTTGAAGAACATGATCTCTTTGTCAAACCAGAAAAATGTTCCTTCCGTGTCAAAGAAGTAGAATTTCTAGGAATGACCATTACCCCTAATGGCATTCAGATGGATAAAGACAAGGTTAAGGCCGTACTTGATTGGCCTACACCTACCACAGTTAGACAAGTTCGAGCTTTCCTTGGACTAGCAAACTTCTATCGTTGATTCATAGAAGGCTATGCACAGGTTGCTCGTCCTCTCAACGATCTCACCAAGAAAGATAATCCATTCAAATGGACTGACTCGCAACAAACAGCATTTGACACGCTCAAGCAGAAGTTTACCACTGCACCTATTCTCGCTTTTCCGGACAATGACAAAAAATTTCATTTAGAAACAGATGCCTCAGACTATGCCACTGGAGCTGTGCTCTCTATTGAAATTGATGGCAAATGGCATCCAGTTGCTTATTCTTCACATTCTATGTCACCAGAAGAACGCAATTATCCTATTGCAGATAAAGAAATGCTTAGTGTCATCAGAAGTCTAGAACTCTGGTGACATTACTTAGAAGGAGCTCAATATGAATTTGAGATCTGGAACGATCATGCTAACCTTCAATGGTTCATGAAACGACAAGACCTTAATCGAAGACAAGCTCGATGGGCTCAATATTTATCTCGCTTCAACTTTAAATGGCTTCATAAAGCTGGAACCTCTATGGGTAAAGCAGATGCTCTCTCTCGAAGAGAAGATCATGCTGCAGGAAAAGAGGACGATAACAAAGGAATAACTATGATTCCACAAGAACAAATCAGAACGGTAACCTATCTTCAAACCGATGCTGATTCACTTCGCAAACGAATCAAGAATGCTACATTTCGGTTAAAAGAAACCACTGTATCAAAACTGTGTAACAATAACCAAGTCTGTATGGAGCAAGAAGAATTGCTAGCAGACCAAAATGGAAAGATCTTCGTCCCTGACATTGATGATCTTAGAATGGAAATCCTATGTCTATATCATGATACTCCGCTTGCAGGACATCCCGGAGCAGAGAAGACATTGGAATTAATCCAATGCAGCTATACATGGCCAGGATTGAACACATTAGTCAAGGACTATGTCTCATGCTGTGATTGCTGTGCTTGTTTCAAAGGACAAAATATTGCACCCACAGAAAAACTCATACCCCTGCCTATACCAGAAAAGCCTTGGCAAGATCTATCTGTCGATTTCACGACCGATCTTCCCCTTTGCAATGGATTTGACTCAATCCTAGTGGTTATTGATTGCTTCTCAAAAGAAGTCAAATTCATTCCTTGCAATAAAGCCATATCTGCACTCAAAACCGCTAAACTCTATTTAACCCATGTATGGAAACAACATGGTCTCCCACGCACTATTGTTTCAGATCGAGGACCACAGTTTGTGTCACAAGTAATGAAAGATCTGTGTCATAGATTGGGAATACAACCTAAACTATCAACCGCTTTTCATCCTCAGACTGATGGACAGACTGAACAAATGAATCGCGATTTGCAACAATATCTTCGCTTGTTCACTTCAGAAAAACAAGATGAATGGGCCTATTGGTTACCCATTGCTCAGTTCTCATATAACTCAAAGCGACAAGCTTCTACACAGAAAACCCCTTTTTCTGTTACTCGAACTTATGAACCCCACATTGGATTTGAACAACATGCAACAAAAGCACCAGCTGCAGAGCAGTTTGTGACTTCTATTGCTGATATTGTCACACAGACAAAATCTAACCTCGAAAAAGCACAAATGCGTATGAAAATCCAAGCAGACAAGCATAGATCGGCTGTGCTGGATTATGCTATCTCTGATAAGGTTTGGCTTTCCACTGAACATCTGAAATTAACCCATGCTTCGAAGAAACTCTCCGAAAAGTGGCTTGGACATTATGAAATTACCAAATTGATCGGTCCTAATGCAGTTGAACTGCAATTACCAAAATCTATGAGAATTCACCCAGTAGTGAATATCTCTTGAGTTAAACCCTATAAAGAACGCCTTGATGGTCAACCCACTTTCCGGCCAGGACCTGTAGAAGTCACAGAGGAACGTGATGTTGAATATGAAGTTGACTTCATAGTCGACTCCTGATGGAAAGGCCGTCATCTCGAATTCCTTGTTCATTGGCAAGGATATTTGGAAGATGATCGCACATGGGAACCTGAATCTAATCTAGGAAATGCGCAAACTGCAATAGATGAATTCCACACCGCTCATCCGAATGCTCCGCGACACATTCGCATGACGACATTTGAATTCTTTGACTTATTTCATCATTGTGGCAAGCCCATACCTGAAGTACCTGAAAATTGTCTTCCATTTAATCGACTTGATGTTGATTGAATGCCCTGGGGTGCCGTCAGGGTAAACAACGCATTCACAAATTACTTCTGGTTGAGCCTTGCTCCCATAATGTCCTTCGCTCTATTCATCGCGTCTCTTTACTCTTTCCTCACCTATGTCTTTCCCTATGGTCGCCTTCGCTATGTCACACCTCTCCCATGCACCTTCCCTCATCGAACATGCTTTGACGAACCGGAATTCGTCAATACCTTTGGAGACCCAACTGGAAATTGGTCTGGTGCTCCTGGACCTACTTGGGATGAACTCCCTGGGTTTCAAGATGGTCCTATGTGAAATACCTCCCTTTGGAATATGGTGTACCATAATAATAGTGAAGTTTTCACAGAACACAACACCGCCTCCATCTGGGGAGATGCTGACTGGTCTGATGAGTCAGAGGACTCTTTCCCTGACTTGGAATCGTCAGATCCTGAAAATCCATTTATTCATGAAAACATTTTGGACCCCTTGCCCTTTGGTCTTCCCCATGCCCCTGACTTTGACAGTCACTTTGATGACGACAGATGGCCTCTTGGTCATTGGACTTGGGATAACCCTCGGCCCATGAGTGATGCTTGGCCACTCACTATGGACCCTGATCCCCTTACACATCGTTTCTTGTTACTCTGGCATGCTTCTGTTCGTTGACCCGACGAGCCACCACCTCCTTAGTCAATCAGGATGCTTGACTTTAGATGGGGGGTAGTGTTACATTCCCCTATTTTTCCCTATTTTTCTAGGCCTTGTTTCAACCAGAAAAGACACAAGTGTCGCATCCACTACAGACACACTACACTTCTTACCCTAATGCTCCACTTGCTTACTTTCCCACGAAGGCCACTACTCTCCCACAATATTGATCCACATGGATATATGTTCTAGACTAACACATGGTATGTCACATGACTAGTCATGTGATCTTATCTATGACATCATAGCACAGGTATGCTTATCAACCTATAGCACTAATAGCTCTTATCTCGCACAGCTTGGTCTGTGCGCATGTACCAGTAGTATAAATACTAGAACCAGTAGATCAAGACACCCCAGTCTTGTTCTCCTGGAGTTTTCCCAAACTACCATCATTCCTCATCAGGAATGATGTGGGATGTGGGAGGAGGGGAGGGGATGGCAGCTAATTCAGAGACCAAAGGGAGATTGTTAAGGTTCCAACCTTGGCTTAGGTTGATATCCGCAAGTGCCCGTTGATGTTGTCAGTATTCCACGATGATATCTGGAGGGGCATATCGATTGGGACAGACAAGGTAGAAGGGGTGGTCGTCGGGTAAACAGTGGATACGTGGAAGCAGGGAGGAATGGGAAGGGTGGTCCATGGTGTAGAATAGGTAACCGGGGTGCTGTCCCAAAGGAACAAGCTAAAAGGAGGTGGATGCAAGAAAGTCTTGTCCCAGGGGTTTAGAGGTAGTTGCATAGGGTTGAAGCTTTAACCAAGACATATCAAATAGTGGAAGAGATGTCTGGTGCTAATCCAGATGGGAACAGATGGAAACAGAAACAGAAACAAATATCCATGTCATGGAAGACCAACAGATACTTCTGGAAGGCTTTGGACAACATAGAACAATGACCAATGAGACCTTCTTCGAAGATGAACGAACAATAGCTAAAAAGGGAGATATATTTCTGGTTCAATACAGTAGTATTTATAGTCAAGGGCATACCCTTTGACTGTTTATCAAATACATGAAAACAGATGCAGTGCACTAAAAAAAACTTCAAGGGTGACGAAAACTTCTTTCAAGGGGTCATACATAAAAGGGTTGGTGGCGATGTCGCATGATCCTGCAACATTCTAGACTGGTTGAGCCCTTCTGGAAATGTCCAGAGTGTCTGTCTATTATAGTGCTGTGACTAACAAGTCGTAACCTGCATATACGTCAGAAACAGGCTATATGAAGTACACCTCGTGAGCAAGCACGGCGTCAGTAGTCGATCTGGTAAGTGGGACAGACACGGATGAAAATTCAGATGGAACGGATATGTACAGATCACAAACAGATGGACAGACGGATGGATGGATGGATTGCAGGATGCTTGAAGACAAATACCTAGTGACTGTAGAATGGGGGAATAGACAGATACAAGCACAAGGGACCATGGGTTCCTACATTCGAGGGGGTCTTTGAATACTGGCTGTCCTCAGCCAGTCACGTGACCAGGTGGAGTGGAGTTCGAAAGCATGCACAAAGGATGCATCCTCAATAAAACACGTCAAGTTCTGTCCACAACTCTCTTCTCTACTTCTTTCGTCTCTTCCTATCATGTTGTCAATCTCGGACATACTTGCTCTCACACGACCTCTTGACGATGACGATCCGAAAATGCTGGCAAAGAAGGAACTCAACGTGGCCAATGAGCATGTGACCGTCATGGTCAAGACTTGTCCGGACAACAAGGAAATGCTCGTGGAGAATCAGGAAACATGGGTAGAGGCATGGGAGCTATCACTGGTACGTGATATGGTAATTGTGGACATGTGCGCTATTGCTGATGCAGATACCTAGACTAAACTGCGTGCATGTCACCTGGCGGCTCATGCGCTTGGGATCCAACCCGCCATGGAATCCATTGTCGCAGAAGGGATGGCAGAGTCCCAACCGTTTATCAAAAAGTGGACGATGGAACTCACAGATCGTCAACAGGAAGCTGAACGACAAGAACACAAGAATCAGGAGCAAGAGGATCAAGAACATGTGGAACGGGAGCAGGTCAAGTCTGCTTCGGAAGAGGACATTCAGAGGGAATGAGAGGAGCCTGTGTCACAAAGGCAGGAGCAGCAAGATGAAGACGGATGTAGCAAGATGGATCCGAAGTCTGGTGAGGATGTAAGCAAGAAGGGCAATACCAACAATGTGGCGTCTGCACCACCTGTAACGGAATCAACAACGTCCGGAGAAGGATCTGGAACATCCAGAGCAATGTGTGTGTACATGCAGGTACCAGCACGTGCGAAGGTGAGTTTGTCTGTACGTTGTGTAGATTGTTACTGACAAATCTGTTTCCAGCATAGTCGCATCATTCTGGATGACGACAAAGACAGGGATGACAATCTGCGACCAGTTAAGAAAACCACAGGAAATCTGCCCATCATTACCCACAAGACACCATGCAAGGTGTGCACAGGTTGATCTGAGATGTGTTGAGGACCTGAAGGGCAGATGTGCTTCGTATGCATGAGGCTCAAAATTAAGTGCAGCAAGTCACCAGGGCAGATGAGGATGCAGAGGGCCAAGGACAAAGGAGAGACAGATAAGAAAGGAAAGGGGAAAGCACCCGGTAAGTGGTCGTCACATGTATTCATTTTTGCTAAACTCTTCAACAGCTTGCGCTATGTGTGTCCATCGTGAAGCAGAAGAACTGATTGATCTTGTCGACACAGATGAAGAGGAGACACCAAAGAAGGTACTGCTGAAAAGGACGCAACCAAAGCAGCAGGTGGCAGATCAAGTCCACAACACAGGAGTATGGGCCATGAAGAGGCTCGAGGCAAAGATCTTTAAAAACCAGGCACAGATGAAAGCTGCCGAGGCAGAGATGGTGGATATGGGAGCAGAGGTGGATAGTCAATGTGTCGAGTTGAATGTGATCAAGAGGGCACTGGGGATGAAGTAGGTATTTGTAGAATAGTGCTTGTCGCATTCTTGTAGTAGTAATCCAGATGTATCCATGCCATATCTGAGTCCATGTCCATGTCCTGTCTGAGTGTGATCCCTAAGTAGGAAAGCAACAGATAAAGAAAAGTAAGATATAAGAAACATTATGAGATGAATCAAAACTGAACAACACCGGGTTGTGAGCTTCCACCCAACTTTGCTTTGTCTATCATCTTTCACATCTATTCGACCTTGGATTGCGAATTTTATGTCCAGTCAGCACCAGATTCAGAAGGGATGATCTCTGATAACATGTGTTATATCTCATATGCATTCGAAGTGAATGTCTAGGTAGTAGGTTCATTTGTAACACAGATAAAGAGCAATGGAAATGATTGTTTTCTGATTTTTCTTCTGTTCGGATGAGAGAAACGGAATGGGGAAACATAGCGTCTAAACCTGGGATGGAATGGATGTGTAATGGAACAGGTTTGCTTTGAACGGATCTAGATGGTGAAAAGGTTAGCAACATAATACAGATAACGGATTGGATATGACATCAGAAGTACACCAAAACAAGAGTGAGTCTATGAAGACTGCTCTCCTCCCAGAGGAACGTTATGCAGATGACCTCCTGGTCATCCAGATGATGCTAGATTGGGTTGAGCAGGTATCCAATGCATCATGAACATGAATTACAAGGTTCAAATGCCCAGATCATATGGGTACTGCCTCGTGTATGTGAGGACAGGTTCAAGTGTGACATATGTGATTAGAAGGGGAAATATGTTTGATATCACGTGAATGGATTCAGAGAAAGGAACCTTGGATAATCCGTGTATACTTGAATAGGCTGGACTTCTGTTTTGTAGTAAGGGGGATGTTGTTGGCGATGGGGTACTATAGTGAAGGTCAGTATGTGTATCATGTGTGTGAATGGTATGAGGGAGTAAGGGATTGTTCGTGGTGGATCCGGTGGATCCTGTGTCATCCATTTCCACAGACCTTGGATCGTCATCTACTGTTGAGACAGATATTATGTCAACATGAGAGGCAAGAATTGGAATTGGAGTGAGGATGGAGATGAAGATATCCAGTATTTCTTCATCGTATATGCAGTCCTTTTTTGTCCATGTGGGACTTGGATCCTTGGACTTGTTGACCTTATAATACAGTGTGAGGATATGGTCGATATCCTCGTAAAAAGAGTCAGTAGAGTCAACCGGTAGTGCAAAGGCATCTTTTGGGGAAGAGACAGTTATGACATCGTCAGAATGCTCTGGTTCGCAGATTTCGTATGTCTGTGTTGGATACGGATCCTCGGATTTGTCTGTTGGCTTATAGAGTAGAGGGTTAATATCGGTTTCGTCATCTAAATACGAGGATGGAAAGGAGAGAGCATCAGGTATCTCGTATGAGATGATCAGCACAATTATTCTTGGATACTCTGATGTGTAGATGCAGTCCAGTTCTGTCCATGGGGAATGCAGATCCTCAGATGCATCTATCAGATCTTGAAACGGAAGGTTAGCATTGACTATATCATATGAAACATTATGTGGTGCCTGATCATCCACGATATACTGTGGCGTGCAGGTTTCGATGATTGGTGGTGTGAATGGGTCAGTGTTTACAATGCCATAGGATGGATCAGATAAGAGTGAGATTGTTTCCGAGTATCATTGGATAGTCATATACTTGACCATAGTGGTGTCCACAGTATCCGACTGAGATTTGATAGTGTTTTGATATGTCGGTGGTGGTTGGTATGGACGTTCATCTTCGCATCCTGGATAGCATGATAGAATGTTAGATATGAACACTAGCCAATCCAGCTCAGATGCAGATGCTTCAGGTAAGATTTTCCATAGTGTGGTGTAGGGAAACTATGTTTCCTAACCTCGTACAACCCTGTTTAGCCTCCCCATCATTTGTCTTCAGTTTCCCACTCTTCATCCCTTATGAGGAATCAAAGTCTGAAGTGTTCGTCCTTAGTCTGATCGAAGTCCAAGGTTATAATGCAAGTCCGAAGCCATGTCCTTTGTCCGTGTCCATCTGAATTGCGTCAGGTGTTCTTTGTGTGGTTCATAATTATCTATTCATGTTTTGAAACCTAATCACAGGTTCGTTTCATGGGTGTTGTCGTTTACAACGACGATTCCATGTCTGCTCCTGAGCACATTGTCCTCAGACTTGATATTTGACTTGTCACAGGGACTTAGTCAGCGTTCATGACGTTCTCTACCCAATGTTTGTTTCATCTCTTTAATTTACTTCATCCTTGGTTACCATTAAGTCCAGAGTATGCTCCTGGACTATAAATATCTGTATCTGGATATCCGAATACATCTTTCACCCAGTTGGTGTTGATCATCTTCTTTTCATCCACGTCTCCCCAATACGAAGTCCAGTGCCTGTTGCACAACTTGCCATCACTCTCACTTGCTTCTCACACGCTCAATGCTATATCCCCTTACGAACTAAAGCTCAGGTGTTTCTTGGGTGTCCTTACACTTCTTACCTTCAACTATCTGAAATTCCGGACTTCATCTGGGAGAATCGGACTTCATTTCTGTGTCCTTCTGCTCTTCAACTCACAATTGAATTCCTTTAGGGTCGAACATATTGCACCCTTAGACCTTTACCTCTTGCTAGGGACCTGCTTGGTGTAGTCCAGAAAGGTTGCCAGTGACCTCTTGTTATCTACAGCAGCATCATCACTATATGCATATCAGATGGATACCTGTATTTTCTGTGTGTCGGTTAGTTCAATATCAGATGAAAGGGAATCAATGTGCTCTAAGAATCGAGGTAGTGACATGACATCACTCACATCAAATCTAGGTGCATTAGCAGCAGTTTGAAAAGGAAGAGAAAGGAGATAACTTGGGTAAGCCATGCAAGCTGGTGGATGCAGATGTGGATAGAAAGGTCCAGATCCTTTATCAAAATGGTAGTGATGTTATGGGGTCAATGTTGATGACGTTATGAGAGCTGCACAGATGCAGTTATGACAGAAACAGATGGATCTGAAAAGAAAAGGAGGGCACTATGATGTGAGTCTTTTAGTGACTTCAGAACAACTTTCTAGAACCCCTCACGGTGGGCTCCAGTTGTAGAATAGGTAACTGGGGTGCTGTCCCAAAGGAACAAGCTGAAAGGAAGGTGGGTGCAAGAAAGTCTTGTCCCAGGGGTTTAGAGGTAGTTGTATAGGGTTGAAGCTTTAACCAAGACATGTCAAATAGTGGAAGAGATGTCCAGTGCTAGTCCGGATGGGAACAGATGGAAACAGAAACAGAAATGAATATCCGTGTCACAGAAGACCAATGGATACTTCTGGAAGGCTTTGGACGATGTATGATGATGACCAATGAGACCTTCTTCAAAGATGAATGAACAAGAGCTAAAAAGGGAGATATATTTCTGGTTCAATACAGTAGTATTTATAGTCAAGGGCATACCCTTTGACTGTTTATCAAATACACAAAAATGGATGCAGTGCACTAAAAAAACTTTAAGGGTGACAAAAACTTCTTTCAAGGGGTCATACATAAAAGGGTTGGTGGCGATGTCGCATGATCCTGCAACATTCTAGACCAGTCGAGCCCTTCCGGAAATGTCCAGAGCGTCTGTCTATTGTAGTGCTGTGACTAACAAGTCATAACCTGCATATATGTCAGAAACAGGCTATATGAAGTACACCTCATGAGCAAGCATGGTGTCAGTAGTCGATCTGGTAAGTGGGATGGACATGGATGAAAATTCGGATGGAACGGATACATATGGATCACAAACAGATGGACAGATGGACAGATGGATGGATTGTAGGATGCTTGAAGACGAATATCTAGTGACTGTAGAATGGGGGAATAGATGGATATGAGCACAAGGGACCACGGGTTCCTACAATGGTGGGGGTTGTAGAACCAGAGAAAAAGGAAGGGGAGTCTGACAGTACACTGAACCTGCTGAAGCAAGATATTGTGGAGAGGGGGGAATGTCCTCTATGATAGTAGAGACAGATGGAAAAGCTAGTTCTTTTGTAATGCACAGTGATGTGTTTGACAGAGCATGCTGCGATATGGGTCAAAGAAGCGTAGCATGATAGGACAGAAGGGTGATAAGTGAACACTGAAGGATGGTGCTGAGCTTTGGGGGGATGCGAAGCCTAAGCGGGTCTCTCCTATCCTAGGTACGATGAGGCACTCACTAGGGACTCAGAGGAATGACTAGAAACAATGCTGATGTTGCATAGAACTAGCTTAAAGGGAAATACATGGCGAGCAAAGGGAGACTATTTATATGGTAGGCCTCTGGTCCATGTGGGAGATAAGAAAAGGAAATAAAGGAGCAGAAGCCCGAAGGTGTTCCGCCTCCGTACAAGTTAATCTCAATATACAGCAGCAAGATATATCTAAGTATGAGTGCGCAGCACTTATTGAAATACACATGGAGTTCTGCAATGGAGGAAGTCTGAATAAGGCAATGTGGAATGGAGTTGGAAAGGAAGTCTAGATAGGGTATCAGAGGTGGGGTGCTGTGTGAGCCAGAAAGAGAAAGAGATCGGGAAATGTATCTGGTAATGTGGAGAATAACTCCACTACAAATACAACCATGTATGGTGAGAGAAGGAGTCTGTGGATGAGAGAGTGAACGAGTATAGCAAGAAAATGAGTACTCCCTTAGTAAACCATAACATCAAGTCCAGTTCCTCCAGGTTCAAGTCCAACAGAGGTCCAAAGGGAATAGGAGTAAGGGGGAATGGAGGTTCGACCGAAGTCAATGAAGGTACAGAGGTATGGAGTACAGAGGTCACAAAGGGGTGAGGACATTGGCGCAAGACTTATGTGTTGTGCCCTTGTTAAATCCCATGTTCTTGTATTTTAGAGTAGAGAAAGGTAGAAGGGAAGTCAAACTCAAAGTAAAGGTGACTTAGTTAATATTCATACTGAAGGTATGACAGAGAAATACAAGGGTTTATATACACTAGAGATTCGGAGGAAGTATGAGTTCAAAACTACTAGGCGATGGCAATGTACATAGGACGACGGAGGCAGAACACAGCTGGAACAGCTGTATGAACTAACAGGTAAAATGTAGACTAAAGGAGATTAATAAGAGGTACAAGTTCAGAGATGTAACTCCATGGATGTCTATTGCTCCTAGATCAAAGGTTGTCCGAGATCATTCAGAGTTGGCCAGAGTTGGACTTGGCAAAATCTGGGATGTAACACAAACAAGCTTTATTGCTGATGGTTCTATTGTTTCCATGTATGGTCCTGGAAAGGTTATCCTTCGACCACATGAGAGTGACCCTTTGGTCCTTGAATGAGTATGATATGCACCTTGAGCATCACACAGACTTTTGTCTGTTATTACATTGACATCTCAGGAATATCAATGTGTCATCAATAACAAAGAAACTCATATTTGAAACACATGAGGACATCTGATCATCCAGGTGTTTGCCTCATTTCCAGATAACAATCTACACTGGTTTCAGTCTTAGATGATTACTCTAGGAAAGATTGCCTTGGTGACCTCTTATGATCTTTTCTCTTTGTGGCACCTTCATTTTGGACACTGTTCCAAGAATGCTCTTCAACAGCTCCATGCTCATACATCAGGTTGCCCAAATCTCATCATTCCTTCTGTTTTTCCTCCTTGCAAAGGATGTGCTGAGGGCAAAATGGCAGATTACCACTTTGGTCCTTTGATCAAGCATGCTTCTCGCCCCCTTGCTCTTCTTCACACCAATCTCATGGAACCTTTTCCTGTGAAATCTCACTTTTGATCATGGTATGTGTTAACCATTATTGATGATTTTTCCGGCTTTGTTCTCCTTTCTTTCCTATGGGCAAAGTCTAGTACTTTGGCTGCTCTTATGCACCTCTCTGCTTGGCTTAAGACCCAGAGTGGTTCTCATGTCACCTCTATATGTTCAGATTGTGGAAGGGAATATATGGGAGAGGATGTTCAATCATTCTTCACCTCCAGAGGGATCACACATCAGACCTCTGTTCCCCATACCCCTCAGCAGAATGGCCATGCAGAGAGGTTTAATCATATCATTATGGAGAAAGCTGAGGCAATGTGTCATCATGCTTGCTTACCCAGGATTTTTTGGCAAGATTCCTTGGAGACTGTGCTTCATGTCTACAATAGACAGCCAGTTTGCTGTCATAGATGGAAGACACCCATTGAACTATTTGATGGAACCATTCCTGCTGTTTCATACTTCAGGATCTTCAGTTGCAGCACCTTTGTATTCATTCCTCCTGAAATGAGGAAGGACAAATTGTCCCCAAAAGCAGAAGAAATGACATTCATTGGATATGAAACCAACACCAAGGGTTGGAGATTCTGGTCACAAACCAGACATTGCTTATTTATCTCTACCCATGCCACGTTTGGCCACCACCTTAATGGGATATTACAAAATCCAAATCTGTTGTCCTATCACCTCCAACTGCTGAATCTTCTGAACCATGAGCTCATCAAGCTAAGGCTTGTTTTAAACCTCCTATACCAGAGAGATGTTCCTCTAGGAATATTAAAACAAGGATCATTCCTGTAATACCTATGGGGATAGGTCACCTCTCGCCATTGAGAGAGAGATTCATGGCAAAACAAACCAGGAGGAGCAACATACTAAGGATTCTGTCAAACAACTAGTTCCTAGTCAATCCACTAACAAGGAAGATATAGGAGAGCTTTACAGTTCACAATGAATGCAATTCCATTTGTCAGCTGCAGTCACCCAAAATATTCCTAAACAATATAAGGATGTTTTGAGGCTCACATCTTTGGAACAGAAGTTATGGAAGGACTCAATGGATGAAGAATACAAGTCCCTTATGAACCAAAAGATTTGAACTCTAGTTGACTTACCAAAAGGCCGTGAACCCATCAAGGAAAGATGAGTTTATGCAGTTAAAAGTGATGGCCGTAAAAAGGCTCACTTTGTTGCTAAAGGCTTCACATACATATTTGGTATTGATTATGAAGAAGCCTTCTCACCAGTAATTAGGTTTGAAACTGTCCGTCTACTCCTTGCACTTGCTGCATTGGAAAACTGGGAGCTTGAAGCTCTGGACATTAAAACAGCTTTTCTATTTGGAGACCTCGATGAAGAGCTGTATATGGTTCAACCTAAGGGTTTCATTCAAAAAGGCCAGGAGAAGAAGGTCTGTTAATTTAAGAAGGTCATCTATGGTTTGAAACAAGCTGCCCTACAATGGAACAAGCAGTTACATAAATCCCTCCTGGAACTCAGATTCAAAAGATGCTATTCAGATCCAGGGATTTATCTCAAGATCATTGGTGATAAACTGATTATTCTTGTCTTTTATGTTGATGATGCTCTTTTTATGGGTAATGATAGATCACTTATCCTCAAACACAAGAAATTATTCATAGATTGTTGGGAATCCAGGGATCTTGGTGAAGCCAAAGAATACCTTGGAATGAGGATTACCAGAGATTGCAAGAAATACACTCTAAGGCTTGACCAATGCTCCTATGCCACCAAAGTGGTTGAGCATTTTGATCAAACTGATTGTAAACCAGTCACTACACCTCTTCCATCTGGTTATAACCCAAAACCCAATGATGAGAAACCAAACCAAACTCTTTGAAGTCGTTATCAATCAGTCATTGGATCATTGCTATACATCATGCTTGGCACAAGACCTGATCTTGCTTATTCAGTTATCAAGATATTGCAGTACTCTGCAAATCCCTCTAAGGAACATTTGCAGAAGGTGCTGTATATAGTGTGCTATCTTGCACATATTACCAAGTTGTGCTTGACCTATACTGCTGACAGACTATTGAATGGTTTTATCACTTACTCTGATACTGATTGGGCTGGAGATATCAAGACATCTCAATCCATCACAGGTTACTCTGTTTTCCTTGCAAATGGAATTATGTCCTAACTATCTAAACAACAGAAAAGAGTTCACCTTTCATCCACTGAAGCAGAATATTGTGGAATGACTGAGTGTTGCAAACAAATCCAATGGATTCACAACCTCTTTGAGAAACTATCCTTTTCTCTATCCACTATACCCTTGTGTGTTGACAACCAAGGAGCTATATTTCTTGCTTCAAATCCAGCTCAAGAAGGACAAACTAAACATGTTTGCATTCCTGAACATTATATTCAGAAGTCTGTTGATCTAGGTGAAGTTGAACTATTTTATGTTCCTTTCCAACAACAGTTTGCAGATATCTTTACCAAAAATTGCCTTTGAGTGTGGATGAAAGAGCTTGACCCTTTTCTCTTATTCATGATGACTCATGTTTTTAGTGAGGAGTGTTGGAATCTAAGTATTCAAGTTCTGCTCTTCTTATTTCAAAGTCAGATTCTAGACTGATGATGTTAGTCAGTTCAAACTGTAGGTCTGATTACACTATCACATTTGGCTCATCATATATCATCATAGACACAAGCCATTATTGCTATTGGCTCAAGATAGTGCTTACTATTGTTTTTGGTATTTGTCATGACATATGACTCATACTTATCTCATATCTTTACCTGCCCTATAGCATAGTACATACATGGACAAACAAGTCCAGCATATATATAAGGGAGAGCTCTCTCTGTCGCTCTCCTTAGTCTTTTATCTATTCTTTAAGGAATCAACCTTGGTCTGCATTGAACACTTAATACTAGACACTCTTCAAGACTAGCAACACTCTCCCTTCATCTCAGTGAGTATCTCCCACTAAGCCATACTACCTTTCCTTCATTACACACACTCTTTTGTGACACCTACTACCCTCAGTAGTAGAAACTAAATGGAGTACTGTGCACTTCATTAATATGAACAATAGGTGGGGAAACCATGTAGGGTATGCATGGCTGGTACCACATCTATAGATGTATCTGTGGTACTGGCCACCATGTAGAGCATGCTCAGCTGATACCACATGAGCAGCTGTATCTGTGGTACTGGCCAGGTAAACCACATAGTGTAATGACCCTTTGGTCCCACTATGAACTTATAAGGGACTTTGTGATGTTGTGAGCCTAACCAATAGTAGGATTTGATATCCTAAGGAATCAGAGGATGTATAACAAGAAGGGGAAAGAACAGAAGATGAATGAGACTAGAGTCTACACTACTAGAAGTAAGACAATATATACTAAGAAAGTCCATGCACAGACCAAGCTATGCTAGAGGCTATACTATCTGTAAGTAGTTGGGAGTATATCTACTGGATACCATGAGGTGAAGGCTGTTCTGAGGGAATACTGCTATTGGATGATAAGGAAAAGTGAGTCAAGAGGAAAAGCATGAGGTGACCATGAGGATGCAATGTGTATACCATGAGGTGCATAGCCAAGATAAGATCATGTGATGTATCATGTGATATCATGTGACTGCTGGTCATATGATAGGAAAAGAAAGTAAAAAGGTAATGGTTTTCAAGGTAGTATAAGCATTGTGAAGGCAAGCATTACACATAGAGCATGCGCAGCTGGTACCATATCCACATATGCATATGTGGTACCAGCCAGGGAAATCAGATAGGGTGTGCTCAGCCAGTACTACATGAACAGCTGTATATGTGATACTGGCTAGGTAAGCCATATAGGGCTTGCTTGGCCAGTACCAGCTGTATATGTGGTACCAGCCGGATAAACCACATAGGACATGCTCAGCTCATACCACATCTACAGATGTATATGTGGTATTGGCCAGGGAAACCATGTAGGGCATGCTTAGCCAGTGCTACATGAACAGCTATATATGTGGTACTGGCTGGGTAAACCATGTAGGGCTTGCTCAGCTGGTATCATATGAGCAGCTATATGCATGGCACTGGCCAGGTAAACCACATAGGGCTTGCTCGGCTGGTATCACATGAATAGCTATATATGTGGCACTGGCTAGGAAAACCAGGTAGGGCATGCTTGGTGTAGGAACCCATGGTCCCTTGTGCTCATATCCATCTATTCCCCCATTCTATAGTTACTAGGTATTCGTCTTCAAGCATCCTACAATCCATCCATCCGTCCGTCTGTCCATCTGTTTGTGATCTGTACATATCTGTTCCATCCGAAGTTTCATCCATGTCTGTCCCACTTACCAGATCGACTACTGTGCCATGCTTGCTCATGAGGTGTACTTTATATAGCCTATTTCTGACATATACACAGGTTACAACTAATTAGTCACAGCACTACAATAGACAGATGCTCTAGACATTTCTGGAAGGGCTCGACCAGTCTAGAATGTTGCAGGATTGTGCGATGTCACTGCCAACCCTTTCATGTATGACCCCTTGAAAGAAGTTTTTGTCACCCTTAAAGTTTTTTTAGTGCACTGCATCCATTTTCATGTATTTGATAAACAGTCTAAGGATATGCCCTTGGCTATAAATACTACTGTATTGAACCCGAAATAGATCTCCCTTTTTAGCTATTGTTCGTTCATCTTCAAAGAAGGTCTTGTTGGTCATCATCATATGTTGTCCAAAGCCTTCCAGTAGTATCCATCGGTCTTCCATGACATGGATATTTGTTTCCATTTCCATTTCCATCCATTCCCGTCTGGATTAGCACCAGACATCTCTTCCACTATTTGACATGTCTTGGTTAAAGCTTCAACCTTATACAACTACCTCTAAACCCTTGGGACGAGACTTTCTCACACCCACCTTCTTTTCAGCTTGTCCCTTTGGAACAGCACCCCTGTTACTTATTCTACATTGGCTGGTACCACATGAACAGCTATATGTGGTATCAGCTGGGGAGGCCATGCATTCTGGGCTGGCACCATCAGAACAGTGGTATTAGCTGGGGAGATCAGGCAGGGTGTGCCTGGCTGGTACCACATTCTACAGATGTACACCTAGTACCATATCCATGGCCTGATAATGTTGGGCAACTCACATATCCATTTGCATATAGTCAGCTGGTACCATATCTACATTGATTTCTTAATGGGTGGGTTGGCATCCCTGGCCTGTACTGCTTCTACATCTGATCCGGCTGGGTTTCAGGTAGTACCACTTCTACATGCAATTGTACATGTTGGGGGAACCAGTTGTGTGACCCAAATTGACTGAATGGTCTGTCTATTTGTGCTGCTCTTAAAGCCATATATGGCCTTAGTGAGGGGTTGGATCTTTGTCTTGAGCTCACTGGTTAGATGCCATGTTTGGTTGGTGATTTGAGTATGAGTGAAAGTCAGTAGTATCTTAGTACAGGTGAAATAGTAACAGGAACCACAGGAAACACAGACCAGCTAAATAATCTCATTATTGAAGTTGATCTGCACATCGCACACTTTGCAACCCTCCATCCATGCCTCTTTGGCCCACCTAACCTGATTGATATGGTCCAGATAGGCATTCTCTGCAGTCAAGCATGAGCAAAATCGCCCAATGGCCACCTCCAGTATCTCTTGGACAGTGACTCCATAATTCTTTGCAGCAACCCGGCCTATTGTTGCACAAATCTTCTGTGGATGGCACAATACATTGGGATCTTGATCATTGCTGCTGTCTACTGAGGTCTGCATGTGCTTCTGATGATGTTCACCATTGTCAATAGCTTCACAATCTGATCCAGATACATCTGCAGCATCAAAATCCCAAGCATATCCCATCCTAGGTCCTGTGATACATATATCATCTTGGGCAAACATAGCCACCAATGAGCAACATACCTACAGCATGTACATCTTCTGAGTCATCAATGGCATCACTTTTGCCATCAAGACTATTATGTCACCAGACATGACTTGACATGTTGAACTCATCATATTCTTCATTGGTAGCATCCAGATGCTAAGATTCATTGCTGAGTTCTGAATCTCCTTTGCCATCAGGTTCATCTGTGTCCATGTCTTGAGGGATGTCAGGCTGTTAGCAGGTGATTGCACAATGACACTACACTGACCATTTTGAGGGTTAAGGTCTTGAGCCAGAACACATCATCTGTCCATGAGTTCCTTAGCCTGCAGCATGCTGGTAAGCATTTGTTTGGCTGGCTGGCCAACATAATAACCATCTGGGGCAGCTCTGAGTTCATCATCTTCTTGGCCATCAGGTTCTTCTGTACCCACAGCTTGAGTGTTAGCAATGATTGCATGACAACCATGCACTTACCATTTTGAGGAAAAAGGTCTTGAGCCAGATCACATCATCTGTCCATCAGTTCCTTTGCCCATGCGCTGGTAAGCATTCATTTTGCTGGCGGCCCAACACTATAACCTTCCAGGGCATTGAAAAAACCAAAGGACTGAAAGAACTCAAGACAGTTAGTATGTTTGTGGCCACATAGTGTTATTAACTTACCTGTGTCATGATGTCATCATGGTTCCCAAACCTGGTCAGAGTACACTAAGATCAGCTGGTGTTAGTCTGTATACACAACAATGAAGGGTGCTGACCTTCTTTTTGGGATGAACACTAAGTGGTGGAACTCTTCCACTCTGCAGCCTCAAGTCTAATGGGGGGTTACTGTTAGGAGTATGGAGCTCCACATTATGCAATGTGATCTGAGAACAGGCATGTGGTTAAGTGAGGACCAATTGTGAGAACCCAACCTACTACAGCATCATGTGCCTTGTGAGGGGCTGTGTACATAAAAATTCTGAGATAAGGGAAGGGTGACAATAAACTGCTTGCCTCTATTTTCTATATTGTGCCAGGTGGTCTTGCCCTTGCCCTTTTGTCATTGGTGTTCTCACTCACGATGTTCATCAGCTAAAAGACATTGATGACTGTTAGTATGTAGTAATCAGCCTCATGTAGATTGTACATACTGATGTACTGTGCTTTTTGTGTCAGGCAAGCTTTGTGAATGGGCTGTGCTCAAACCTGGGTACCAGTGTGATCAGTTGATCCATTGATGGCTTTATTGAGAGCCACTTGGGATGAGGGATGGGATGACATTCTTTCTGGTGGTGAGATGGAAGATAAAGGGCAAGACAAAAAAAAACTGACATGTCACATGCTGGCAAAAAAATAGACATATGTCCACCGCATACTTGGGGTGCACATGGTCACTGGCAGGTCATCAATGCACAGACCACGATCAGAGTTATTGGCACAGAGTGTCAAAAACTGGGGTGATGATACAAGGCAACACACCTTTGGCCCTTGTAACTCACAATGCAGCATTGCAACTTTTGTTGTCGCTCCTTTCCCTCAATGAGAGTGGTCAATAACCACATTGCACACAGTCTTGCCTGCAGACAACAGATGCATGCTGTTACGGTCTATGAGGGGGGTACTCTTTTTCCTTATCCATTACGCTGCTTTACTTGGTTCTCTTTAGACTCTGGCTCTTACTCTACGGAGTTGTATTTGTACTGGAGTCGTCCTCCAGATAGTTTCTCCTTTTATGTCTATTGTTTATGTACTCACATGGCACCCTGCCTCCGCTCTATACTTAGCTTCTTTCTTCTGTTCCACTTCTGCATGGGATTCCTTCAGACTTCCACCTGTGCGGCATTCCTCTTTTAGATTACACTGCCACATCCCACAGTTCCACATTATTGGGATGGACTATATGGAGTACAGTCGTCCTTTGGACTCCCGCCTCCTTTTTCCTATTATATCACTTACTTACTCGCACAGACCAGGGGCCTACCATATATAAACTCTGTACTTCTAGCCTGTATTTTCCCTAAGCTAGTTCTACGCAATATCAGCATAGTTCTAGTGATCCTTCCCGAGAGCTCCAGCAGCCAGCACCTGGATATCAGAGACTGTCAAGCCCACCTCAAGTCTCAGTTCGTCTTCTGAGATAGACTGTGGTAGACATTGTGCTAGCAGGACCCTCTACTCATTACTCGCCCTCTACTCATAAAACTTGTTCAGATCAAGGTAACATTATGCTCCACTTGTCACTAACTGTGCTGTGCGTTACACATGCCACTCGAGAGCAGCCTCTCAGGGAGCCAGCATCACAGCATCAATCCCAAGACCACCCCACCAAATGACATCAACATACCTCATGACACTGCAGATGGCCTTGCAGACAAAGCCAATGTCGAACCTATGACAACTGGAGACTGCCATTTTGTGGAACCATATCCTGGTGTTGTTGCCTCCACACTAGGCTGTGTGGAGAGGACATTTGAGATGATACTGAGGATGCAACAAGAGCACAGTCTTGAGGTGCATGCTCCATTTCCTGATGGTGAGAAATGGGAGCTTGTCAAATGGCTCTTTAGGCATGTTGGACAAACTGGAATGGAAGAATTCACAAAACTTCCAATGGTAAGTAATAAGAGAAAGATCTTACCATGACATCAATGCTGATTGGCTGCCAATAGGTTGATAAACTCAATCTCTCATTCACCAGCAAGTATGTGTGGATAAAGGCAGTCAATAAACTATCAAGATCAAGTGAATGGAAACCAAAGTGTTGACAGTAGAGGGTGACTTACTAAGGCCCAATGGTCACTGGCAGACAGAGGAGGTTGAACTATGGCTACGTGACCTGGTTGAATGCATCTGCAAGTTGATGGCCAATCTGACCTTTCGTGATGATGTCTGCTTTGAGGCCCAACAGGCATTTGATAACCAGGAGGGGAGAACAAGATGGTATGATGAAATGTAGACTGGAGAATGGTGGTGGGAGATGCAAGTGAGTGAGCAAATGCAGACCATCAGAATGCATGACTTACATCTTATGTGTTTTATAGCAACATGTTCTGGAAGGGGCCACAATTACCTCATTGATCATTGCTTCTAATAAGACATCCCTTTCACAGTTTCAGGGGGATTAGGAGGTCTGGCCTGCCCATTTGACAGTTGGGAACATCTTGAAGGAAGTTTGCCGTCAGCCATCTTGACATGCTTATGTCCTGGTTGGCTACATACCTATGACAAAGCTGGAGTGCTTTTCTCACAAGAGCCGCTTCCTCAAACGCTATCGCCTATTTCATTACTGTATGGCAGCAATCATGGAACTGATAATTGAAGCAGGCCAGAATGGTGTTGAGATGACTTGTCCAGATGGCTATATTCAATGGCTGTATCCCATCCTCACCACTCATGTCGCTGATTTCCTAGAGCAATGCCTTGTGGCTTGTTGCAAGGAGAGCCAGTGCCCAAAGTGCATGGTGCACCAAGAGGAACACAGTTCATATATGAGTTCATGGGTGCATACAGCCACATATATGCTAAGGCACCTGCAGAAGTATGAATGAGGGAAAATGATGAAGAAGGAATTTGAGGGAAAGCATGAACTATGTGCTATTTTTGAACTGTTCTGGACAAAGCTACCCCACTCCAACATATTCTTTGTGCATCACACCCAACATCCTGCACCAGCTCTACAAAGGTGTGTTCAAGGACCACATTGTTGTGTGGTGTTCCAAGATCATAGACAATGATGAACTAGATGTGCAATTCAAGGCAATGACTTCATATGCCAGTCTGCATCACTTCAAAAAGGGAATATCGAAGTGCAAGCAATGGATGGGAGGAGACCAGAAGAAGCTGGAACAGGTGTTTGTTGGTGTTATCATGGGCACAGTCAATCATCAAGTTCTCACAGCTGTCTGAGCCTTGCTCAATTTTATTTCCTACTCACAATATCAGTCCCACACCAAAGATACCTTGAAAAAAATATAAGACACATTGAAGGCCTTTCATCAGAACAAGGCAGTATTTGTCAACCTCAGCATTTGCGCTGATTTCAACATCCCAAAGATCCACTCTATGAATCACTATGCGGCCTCAATTCATCTGTTCAGTAGCGCTGACAGACTAAATACTGAAATATCTGAACACTTCCATATTGGTCTTGCAAAATGGGCTTACAGAGTGAGCAACAGGCAGGACTATGTCATCCAAATGACTACATGGCTGAGACGCCAGGATTCAATCTGCCTCCACAATCATTTTCTTGGGTGAACTTCAACACTTAGTTCAAACTTACTACATAGTGTAACAACCCTTGATCCCACTATGAACTCTATGAGAGACTTTGTGATGTTGTGAGGCCAAACAATAGTAGGATTGAATATCCTAAGGAATCAGAGAATGTATAGCAACAATAAGAGAAATGAACAGATGAATAAGACTAGAGTCTACACTACTAAAAGTAAGACAATATATACTAAGGGCCTGGATAGCAACCGAACCCGGGTCCGGTTTCTTCAAAAACCCAGTCTCCACGTGACCTCAGCACTGGGGCGGAGCTTCAACATTGAATGCAGCTGAAGTGAGCAAGCCGAGATGCCGAGAGCAGGTATACTGCATGAAACAGCGCTCACCCTTGTGCCACATATCCTCCTTCTCTGTCATCCCCATGCCTCCTAGACGAACCAATCGAACATCCCCCCACCAATCTGGCTCAAAAGGAAGTAAAGGGAAAGAGAGACCCCTGACGCAGAAGATACTTCCCATTCTGGCAGCGATAGAAGTCAATCGGCCGCAAAATTGGGACACACTCACTGGACGATCGAGGATGAAGATTTTCTTATCAAGAACATAGCGACAAGCAAGGCGATGGCAATGATGGGGGATGGTCAAACGTTTAGGCCGGTATTCTGGACTGAGGTGGCTAGCAAGTTCCCTCAGCCTGTTCGTGGAAAGGCCAAGACGGCCGATAGCTGCAAAGAAAAATGGAAAAGAGTACGTGACAATTTTGTCACCCCCTTCTCGTTTCTGATCAGTTGTAGATGAAGAATACGTTCGACGTTGTTCACAAGATCGTGACATCAACGGGACTTGCGTACTCCCTAGAAAAAGGCGCGGACCTCCGGCCAGAAAGTCAGATTGTCTGGGATGAGATCATGAAAGTAAGTCCTTCATTCCACAACATTTATCTCTTGTTTATTGTAAGCACAGAATACCAAAGGCGCATCCCAATTCAAGTACAAGGGGTGGGTACACTACGAAAAGATGCTGACCGTGGTGAAGTCGAAGGGCAAGGGGAACCACAAGAATGCCCCGCTTCACATTGTCGAATCGTCCATGTCAGCTTCACGTCTGGGCCCCTCATCCGCTGCATCTTCCACTAATCTGACTTCTCCCTCGTTACCAATACCACCGGCTTACTTGCTGACATCGTTTGGACCCGCTGCTTACTCACCAACGTCTGGTTTACCACCGTCGTTCGCTCCTCATCCTCAAACCTCTCCTACGTATCCACAGCCATCGTCTTCCAGCATCCCACCCAGTTTTCTCCCGCCATCCATTCCTTCGTCATACATCAGCTCATCTGCAAGTTCTGTCAAACCATCCTCAAGCATTTCGGCCCGCATAGGAAGCTCGGGCAAGCGTAAGGCCGATGACGATGATGTATCCATGGTGTCAGCCCCAGGCCCATCAGGATCAGCAGTGAGCGCAGTGTCTGGTGCGCTTCAAGGTACCTTCCAATCCAACATGGAGCTCATGCGCACCATGTCGTTAAGACCAGCAGCGTCCGCGCCTGTATCATCGAATACCATACCTCTACAAACCACGTTGGGCGCTGCTGAGCAGAAGAAGAAGGCAAGGACACTACTCTTGCAGCTCAACTCAGATCTCCTTGCGCCTGAAGAACTTGTCACAATGTTTGACATTTTCGGGTCAAGTGATGATTCGGTTGATGCATACATTGTCCTCGCGTCAACTGAGAACATGGAAGAGGTGCGATTCAGTTGGCTGAAGAAACAGGTTGCAGAGGCCGGAGAGAAAACTACGTAGTTATGCCACTGTATAGTGTACTCTGTACTGTCTTTGATTCTCTTTCCCCCCAACACGAATACGGGTTGAATACATCCTTTGTATTCAAAAAACAAAAAGTGCTACTGACGACGAGTGTAAGTAAGATGATCCTCCCACAATTGCCCAGCGATCTCATCCCGCTTTGCCACCATCGTGTCCCATTCAACGGCTGTGATAAAACCACCTGCCAACATACCAAATATGACTGTCTGGTCGCTCTGATTGCCCTGGAATTCCACTGTGGGCAGCTGTAACTCGGTGTCGCTCAAATCCTCGGGATCATGCCGGCGGATGATGTTGTGAATGCAGCAAAGAGCAGGGGGGACTTTGGCCTGGATATCCATGTTGTATTCAGGTGGGATCACCAGGATCCGAAATTGCCACTTGAGGACACCAATGATGCGCTCGACAACATTGCGGAGCTGTGTGTGATGTAGGTTAAAGTATTCGTGTGAATTGGTGGGTCTGTAATGATGTAAGTTAGCCTACCGAGGGACACAAGGAACTAAGAACATACCTGATTCATGCACGATCCCATTCTGATAAGTGATACCGTGTACCACGATATGGAACCAAAAGTTGCAGACAGATGGGATATCCTGCATCTGTGAGGTAGTATTTCCTGTCCAGGATCGTAAAGTCCGTTGTGCGAGCATTGTGATACACAGAGGCATCGGCTGCTGAACCCTCCCACCCACTAAGAACATACATGAACTCAAGGTCGAAATTGCATCCGACGAGGCAGTTCTGCGAATGAAAACCCTTCCGATTGCGGGTTGCATCCCGATCAGCTGCAGATGGCACACATGCGATATGAGTTCTGTCGATTGTGCCAATGGCATCTTTGAAGTAAGGGTATACGGTGGGGTCATCAAGGATACGAGCAGGAACGGGGTCATCGGAACGTGGTAGCTTGACATATTTGGTGTATATTGTTGTCGACGAGAAGGAATCTAGCATCAAGCAGAAATACCTGATGATGTCAGATATTTGGAGTAGATTAAAAGTAAAATAAAGGTACTTAGAAATCGTGGTCTTAGATCGCTGAAAGCGCTCCCCGACGTGCATGCATGTTAAGCCAGTTACACAGGTATACAAAAATATAGCGAGTTGTTCTTCGAGCGTGACATGCTTCAAGCTGGTTAATCCAATAGAGACAAGCTCGTTGATGAGCCTGTTGAAAACATGCTTCCAGACGCCTAGTTCATTGCGAATGCGATCCGGATGGCCATCGAGGAGTTCCTGTACCCATATTTGCCCGGTAAGGATTGAGGTATGGTATGGAATAGGGACCGCGCGTGTGGTAGAGGACAAGACAGTATCAGCCATGAGCTTGAAGGCCTTCATCATGATGTCACCGAGTTGTTGGTTCTGAGCTAGAAGAAGGCGGAAAAGATGGTCAGGAATGTCATCCTCCGTCGAGTCTGTCTCGTAATGGGTGGCACACTGAGATGCGGCACTGTTGGACATCCTGCGTTGCTGTTATCAGCACTGATCGATATGCAACGATGTAGTTGAACTGTTGAAGCTCCGCCCCAGTCCTGAGGTCACGTGGAGACTGGGTTTTCGAAGAAACCGGACCCAGGTTTGGTTGCTATCCAGGCCCTAAGAGAGTCTATGCACAGACCAAGCTACGCTAGAGGCTATACTATCTGTAAGTAGTTAAGAGTATGTCTACTGGGTACCATGAGGTGAAGGCTGTTCTGAGGGAATACTGCTATTGGATGGTAAGGAAAAGTGAGTCAAGAGGAAAAGCATGAGGTGACCATGAGGATGCAATGTGTATACCATGAGGTGCATAGCTGTAACGCTCGCCCAGAAAGAAAACCCCGAATGCCGACACTACAAGAAATTTTACTACACTTCACTTTCCTAATCATTACTAATCTATTACAGAAATACCGAACATACTGTTCAACCATTGTCAACACCAATCATGTGACCTCAGTCACATGATCTTATCTCTTATCTTGGCTATGCACCTCATGGCAACCTCATTGCATTCTTATCGTTGCCTCATGCTTTTCCTCTTGACTCATTTTCCCTTATCAGCCAATAGCAATAACCGCTCTCATTTAGAGCCTATAGCATAAGTCCCTCTTATCTCTCTTATCGCCTCATGGTACCCAGTGACCACACTATTAACTACTTATGGTTAGTTATAGCCTCTAGCATAGCTTGGTCTGTGCACGGTCTCTCTTAGTATATATAGTCGTATTTACAGTAGTACAGACCTTAGTCTTATTCACTTGAATTTCCCCTTATCTGTTATTTCCTCTTGAAGTCCCTTCTAGGGCACAAATCCACTATTGTCATAATCCTCTGTTGTCAAGGATCACATATCCTACGAGCTCGATACCAAGTTACTTCGTAAGGTACAGTTGGAATAAGGTATTGTTACAAAGAAGATCAAGGGTCGTTACAATAGCCAAGATAAGATCATGTGATGTATCATGTGATACCATGTGACTGCTGGTCATATGATAGGAAAAGGTATGACTTGATGGTTTTCTGTAGTGATCTAGTGAAGGAAAAGGAAGTAAAAAGGTAATGGTTTTCAAGGTAGTATAAGCATTGTGAGGGTGAGTGTTACACATGGCAGGGGCTTTGATATTCCAGAGGATGACCAAGCTACCT
The DNA here is from genome assembly GCA_038093095.1 of Boletus insuetus. Taxonomy (NCBI): domain Eukaryota; kingdom Fungi; phylum Basidiomycota; class Agaricomycetes; order Boletales; family Boletaceae; genus Boletus; species Boletus insuetus. The sequence goes on from JBBPRQ010000101.1 coordinate 65,953, forward strand.
CTAATTCAGAGGGCTCAGTGTTTGACAGTGAGGATGAAGATGTCAGGCATCATACATGTGAACCTCTGGTGCCCCCCAGCTTGCCACACACAATTTCAGGTGCAATCTGACTTGCTTTGTCATGATTGGCCATATGCATGGTTACTATCTCCTCACATCATGCCCAAGTCCATATATGCCAATCACATATATAGCAGAGAAGCATAATGCACTGTTGCTGGCCCAGAGTCTGTAAGTGTACCTTCAAGTCATTCTCCTGAATTCTTCCCATCCCATCCAAGTCCATCCATTTGATCAACTGGATGTTTTTAAGTACATCACCATTTTAGCACCTGCCAGTGGCCAATAGCATGTCAGCCATTCCAAGCAGCTCTTCAAGATTCATGTTTCCCTCTAAGACACCACCTAGAGATGCTTGCAAAAAACATATAGCAGCCATCCCCAATAATACTATAATAATGGATGATCCTGCAATGTTCACCGGTGCTGGAATCTCAGGTAAATGTGTCATATTTTGGTATCATGCTAATGCTCACTGATGGTGACCACCACAGGGGTTCGTATCAGCCAAATCAAAGTAATTTTCAAGCTTCCACCTAACATCTCCCAGGCAAGCCATCTGCTGGCCTACATCCATTGGTATCACCCACTTCAAAGCTTTAATGCTGAAACAAAGATGTTCTGCATCACCTGACCTTCACACCAGCATGGTCCATATGCTGAAATTGTCCTGGTGGATTGCATCTGGTGTCTGTGTCATATTATGCCTCAGTGGGCAGCAGCAAAGGTGGCTGCTCTGACATGCAATGTTAATGAGGTAGAAATTTTCCTTTTGAATAAATACATTGATTTAGAACTGTTTGATGTACTAGCTAATGTTAGTATGTAGTGTCATGGAGTCATAGCAAGTGTAGATGATATATTACATACCTAATATGATGTGGATGTATGTAGGGTATGGCATTGTAAACACAGCTATAGTATACACAATCATGCAAAGGGAGAGCAATATTGAACTATGTACATTGCAACAATCTTAGTATAGCTATACCATACATAAAGATGTTATGTGGTCCAATGTTGACTATGGGGAACAATACACAACTGTGTTGCACTACAATGACAACAGTGGACAAGATAGCTTGGCAGGTAACTATGGCATCTGAACCTTTTTGTTGATGCACTCATCTGCCACAGCATGTTTGTCCTTCAGCTGCATCTGGATGACTCTCAATGTGATAGAGAAATCCTTGAGAGAATGACAGCTCATGTTCACCAAGCTAGGATGAAAGGGCACACAATCATGAACACCTCTATACATCAGCAAACCTACATTTTTTCTGGGTGATTTAAATCAATGACAAGACTAACAGGTGTCATATCCATTCTGACTCTGATCAGATATCTCTGAGTTCTTCCAGCCCATCTCCAATCCAATCCATCTCACACTCTTTGTCTTCCTCAAACTCCTCCCTTGAAGTTCATCTCTGGACTTCAGTCACTCCGGACTTCCATCAGAGATCCTCATTTCCTATCAGTTGTACCTTGGACTTATAATGTCCTACCTCCGCCTATCTCCTTTCATCTTTCCCCTTGTACCTTCCTCTCCATTCTCTGTTCCAGGGTTCCTCATTGACCCTACCTCTGTTGACCCTATCTCTGACCCTTCTCCAGGGTCTCCATGCCTATGTCCATAGTCTCTCCAGGGTCTCCATTCTTCCATACATCGCCTCCCTGTTTTCACTCCTTTCTTTGTTCTCTTTCCAATCTCCAATCCACTCCTTGTAGTATATAAGTCCAACCTCTGTACCCTTTTATACTCCATTACAAAAATTGTTTGTTGTTGAATAAAATCCTGCCTACTCAACATCTTGCTTCCTTTCCATGACCCCTCCTTCCACCCCAGACTTATGACCCTCTGAAATACAAGGACCTGAGCCTGGCAAGGGTGCAACACATAAGTCCTGCACCAATGTCCTCCCCCCTTCATCTTTTGTCCCTCCTATCTCCAAGCCTCCATCCTTCTCCTTCGTCTCCCTCCTCCTATGTCCTTCTTCTGACCTCCATCTCCTCCCCTCACCTGTTGAACCTCTGTTCCTCTGTTCCCCATCCCTCCAGACTTCAGCCCAACTCCTACATTCCATCTCTGTACCTCCGCTCTTATGATCTCCAACTGGACTTCATCCCTTCAAGTTGTATGAACCTCTGACCCTCCAGAACTCTGTTAGAGCAAGGTCCAGAGGAAGTATGGATCCTGACAACAGGCCTGAATGGACTGATCAATGATAGATTGACCTGACTAACTGAACTTATTTACTAACAAGCTAACAAGCTGATATATTGAATGGACTGGTTGACTAACCAACTAGCTAGCTAACAAATTGACAAAAATGACAAACCTGACTGACTGACCAACTGACCAACTGATGTGACTGACAGAAATGACTAACTAATCAGCTGATGGCCTGATAGGCTGAATTGGCTGATTGGCTGACAACCTCATCAGTAAATTTACATCCTTCTTTATTTGGCTTTACATGTCTTATTGTACTTGTCAAACTACAAATCATGTACAATACTACCATAATTAATTCCAAAACATTAGAAACCTCAAGTACACTATATTTTAACAAAAATCCAGCTTAGAAACTGGTTTTTGTATGAGATTGGAGATGTTGTGATAGTCAGCTAAGCAGAATAAGACACATAAAGCCAAATAAAGAAGGATGTAAATTTACTGATGAAGGCAGCAGTTTTACTGCTATTGCTGAGGATAACTGTCACATGCTGCTAATGCAGGGAAGGGGATACTACTATATTATGTGTTAAAGGGAAGTGGATGGATGGAAGACACATTAATATTTCTGAGGTGCATCCTATCAATCATGGTGTGGATGTTACGGTCTACTAGGGGGGTACACTTTTTCCGTCTTCACTATGCTTACGCTATTGTTCTCCTTTACTTGTTTCTCTTTAGACTCTGTCTCATACTCTATGGAGTTGTATTCATACTGGAGTCATCCTTTAGATAGTTTCTCCTTTTATATCCAGTTCTCATGTACTCACACGGCGCCCCGCCTCCTCTCTATATTTAGCCTCTTCCTTCCGTTCCATTTCCATATGGGATTCCTTCGGACTTCCGCCTGCACAGCGTTCCTCTTTTAGATCATACTGCCACTTCCCGCAGTTCCACATTATCGGGATGGACTATATGGAGTATGGTCGTCCTTCGGACTCCCGCCTCCTCTTTCCTTTTATATCATTTACCTTATTAAGATTTGACACAATCTCAACGACAACTGTCCAATAGGAAATGTGACCCGGGCAGGGATTGAACCTGCAGCCTCAGGTTATAGCTACCTGTGCTCTACCATTGAGCTACCAGGCCCTTGCTTTGAAGGGACTACTCTGCATATATGATGAGAGCTGGTATGTGGGCATTTCAGCCTGACACATGACTCTAATGATAGGGTCAACCGGCCTACCACGTTTAACAACTATGTCATATTGTGTCTGTGCTTTCCAATGAAATTTATGTCCGATTTGTGAAAGCCTGAGCGAATCCGAATCACCCCTCTGTCGCACTGTGATGTGCTGTAGATATTACGATGTTGTGTGGCCGCGCGGCTATGTGATTGTCGTCAGCTGTAATGAACTGTGACG